>BPLR01017588.1:0-80987 GCA_021605095.1 Caerostris extrusa
TAATATTACGCATAACTAAGCAATGATTATTAATTTATTAATTTACTTTTTGTACAAATATTAAATTATAATACTTTTACTCGATCATACTCTTTTTTAAATTGTAATATTTATAATTTGGTACGCAGCCGACTAGTAATTATTAATAAATATATATAGATATTAATTGTTGGTTCATTAAAGATGCTTGCTAATTTTGCATAAAGCACATTATCTTTCATATTCTAAAAGGATTTTAATATGTTAAAAGTACTTTAACCGTACTGAAATTATTCCCAAAATTGAAATATCCTAATGGTTTTAAGCTTAATGAAGCATCCAGTATATTTTAATCATTGATTTTTAATTTATTAATTTATGTTTATACAAATATAAAATTATAATAAAAATATTAATTTGGTAAAGTGGAAAACATGTTTATTAATAAATATGTATAGATTTTAATTATTAGTTGGTTCACTAGTTTTGAATAGATCACATTATCTTTCATATTCCAAAAGGATTTTAATATATTAAAAGTACTTTAACCGTACTGAAATAAGTTACAAAATTGAAATATCATAATGGTTTTAAACTTAATGAAGCATTCAATACATTTCATGGAAGTGTACCAAATAATTATAGACATTTTAAACATCGATATTACACATAACTAAACAAATGCTTATTAACTTACATTCCAAGATATATATAAACTGTTACGCCAGCATCTAAATTTTCTTCGACAACGAAATGAAGCATTAAGATCTCATTTCAGCCATTTCCTCACTCTCTGATGGTTTCTCCCCATTTTCCAAGAGAGAAATAGATTCACGAATCACGATAATTCATTAAATAGCGTTCCGGTCAATCGAGAATTTATTTTAATTATTCTGACAATAATTATTGCTGTCCAGTAAGCCAACTCCCCCTGGTAATTCATCAATTTTTAATACAAAGTGCTTGGTGATCGAACATGAGTGAGTTTAGAAGATCTTCTGAGACCACGGATATTAAATAACCCGAAAATCCTCGTAAGCGATTTAAAGTAACAGAGAATGGTTAACTAACGGAAAACTTGCATTTTGTATCATAAGGACTTTCACGTACTGAATATCCGGAATGAATGCATGGTATGATTTAAATTAGTATTCCAATTAATATATTTGTGCCTTTGATTTAGATTCCCCTTGAATCCATTTATTATTAATTATTGTTGTTTAAGTTCTCCAGCATAAATGTAAATCTACCGTGATTTCGAATCCAACCAATGTTTGATTTATCGAGTTCTCGTGAAAACTGACATATATAAGAGCATCTTTAATAAAATTGCAAAATTTGTTTTAAAAAAACTATTCACTTAAAAATCCTTCAAAAATAAAAACAAAAAAACATATTTCAGCCAAGATTGTAAAGTCTCAGCCTATATTATACCTATAACGGCTTCGAGAAAGAGCCACTTGCAGGTTCAAAGGAATGCATATCTACATACTTGCCTACCTACATACCTACATACCTACATGCCTACATACATACCTACACACATACCTACATACCTACACATATCTACATACCTACAAATATACCTACACACATATCTACATAGATACATATATATATATCTACATACATAACTACTTTCCTATCTATTTACATACATTCATATCTACATACATACCTACATGCATACATACTACATACCTACCTACATACATACCTACATATATACATATATACATGCATACCCACATGCATTCATACCTACATGTATTCACATACCTACACACATACATACATATATACATACCTGCATACATACCTACCTATATACATACCTACATACATACCTACCTAAACCTAACGCGGCTTTGTGGTCAATTGGCTAGTGACATTTAGAAGAATAATGGTGTTCTTCAGCAGAATTCATTGTCACTAGGTATCATCCTACTGCATACGTTTTCGCGATTTTCACATGTAAAATAAATGTGGGCCAATTACGCTGAAGAAACCTCCAGGCGACATTATCCGTAAAAGAAACAATATTGATAATTTGAAGTGTTGCTCATCAGAATGTTGTCAATCAGATTAGTAGATTTACATCGATTTAATGCTAACTGGAAATTATTATGAGTAGGGCGAAGAAAATTATTTATGTTTATGATACCTAGTTTCATCATTAACTTTTTACATGTAACGATTTACAATGACATCAAAAATTATATTTTGAACAATTTTAGTTTGTGTACTTTATTTTCTTATCACATTTGTTTATCCGGTTTTTTTTCAAGTAAACTAAGATTTATATAGTTTATATTTTATTCAAAATTTTATGTAATCTTTCTATGAGGATAAACAAATCAGTATAAACATTATTATTAAAGATATTCACTAATCAGCCAAAAACCTTTATACAACTGCTCTAATAAATAAATCTTCACTAGTGTCTTCAGCTGTATGTCACTAGTGTCTAATTGATGTTCTTTATATATTATACTATGTTAACAACAGAAATTGGTTTAATAATTTTTAATTTATTAGTTACAATATTGGTGTTCTTATTTGCTTTTTCTCGTAGGAAAAAGTTAACAATCTCTTGTTCATCCACGCAGGGTCGGATTTAGATGAAAAGAGGCCCTAGGCTATTCCACTTATGATGCCCTTTCACCTCCCATTTTTAAGTTTGTAAATTACATGAGATAATAAAATACATTCATTACTATGATATATATCAATATGTTAAATGAAACATGTTGTGATTGGTACTAATCTTTATAAAAAATGTGACACATCTCATAAATAAAAAAAGTTGAGAACACCTATTTGGACATTTATTCTCAGCACCATATACAGTACTTGTAACAATAATTAATTAAACATAACACACGACATTTACAAAGAAACAAAATTCAAATAATAAAAATCTTTGACTACGAAAAATAAAATATGCAATAAAAATTATCATATTTTCTATCAAATTAAATTAAATACATTCAATGCACTGAAGATTGAAACAAATTCAGTCCAATGTTCCAAACTGCACTTTATTTTTGCGAAAACAAACCAGAGCTTAGTACCATAAGGCACGTCAATATTTGCCACAGCAATCAGTGAAAGCATTTGTACTTTGGTGTAATCTAGTATATACAAACGAACAGACCCAATGAACTGAAAGCATTGATCTTAACCAATACATTTTTATGTTTGCTTATTAGTCAAATGTGTAGAATTTCTCCTTGTTTTCGATTCAGTGTTTTAATGTTTACTCTTTTTAGAATAGTGTAATTCTAATTTTGCTAACAATTTGAATGTAGGCCTCTCTTGATCTTGAGCCCTAGGCTTTAACCTAGTTAGCCTATAGGAAAATCTGGTCTTGCATCCCCGTGATGTACTAAGAAAAACGAGATTCATCAATCCAAATAATATTTTTCTGTATTTTCCATAATGAGCATAACTACATGACAGCAGCATGTGTTTACATCAATGAATCGCAGTTAGCACATATACAAGAATGAGACTATGGTTGCTGGTCCTCTAGACAAGAGTGTACTGTAATCTGTCAGTTCCGACACATTTACTTTATTGATATTATTAAATTCAAAGGTAATAGCACCTACTGTAAAATATTCACTTCAAGTAAAGTTGTCAATAGATTTATAAAATTTAAAAGAAATATGCTAAATTTTGTTGTAAATAGGATATAACATACAACGAGCAGTCTATTACACTTAGTTGATAGATTATGTGTATTTTAATATTAATATCTATACTGGTGTCAAATATGTTTTTCTGATATTCATTCCTATTTAATCCTTTATTTTGAAAATAAATCTCTTTATATTATCCATCCACCATAGATATCTATAACACATCTGATATGTGTTATCAATGGCCATTGGCTGACCAACACCATGTCATTTGTTAGTGCATATAGTGTATCGCATATTCCGTCGTATAACGCGCCCCTATACTTTCAAATTGTATTTTTTTAAATTTTAGGTGTATTCGCCGTATACCTCTAATCTTTATTTTTACAATGGTAGACAATGGTATTTACTGCCCGAACTACAACCATAAAGTGTAATAAAAGAAGGGGTATGGACGGGGCCGGATTTAGATGAAAAAAGAGGCCCTTGGCTATTCCACTTATGAGGCCCTTTCATCTCCCCTTTTTAAGTTTGTAAATTACATTAAAAATAATAAAATACATCATTACTGTGATATATATCAATATGTTAAATGAAACATGTTGTGATTGGTACTAATCTTTATAAAAAATGTGGCACGGATAATAAATAAAAAAAAAGTCGAGAGCACTTATTTGAACTTTTATTCTCAGCACCATATATAGTACTTATAACAATAATTAAACAAACATAACACACAACACTTACAAAGAAACAAGAAGAAATATGTGTAGAATTTCTTATTTTCGATTCAGTGTTTTAGTGTTTACTGTTTTTAGAATAGTGTAATTCTAATTTTGCTAGCAATTTGAATGTTAGCTCCTCTTGATCTTGAGACCCTAGGCTGTCTACTAGGCTGAAGCCTGTAGGAAAATCCGGCCCTGGGTATGGAGACAAAATTGGAGTCCCTGGTACAAGATTTTCCCGCGCATTTCTGTAAACTTCGTTTCCTCCCTTCCTTTCGTGTGACGTACGAGGCGCACGATTTATCTTGAATTGATTCAGAACGCGCCTAAGACATTTTTATGCTCTCTATAGCATATTCAATAAAGCTCATAGTATCCCTTTCAATAGTAAATATGGGTCTTGCGAAAAGAAGCAAACACAGTGCTGTTTCAAAATCAAAATGATTCAATTTTCAAAAGAAAATGGAAATCGTGCTGCAGCAAGGATTTTTGGTGTTAGCGAAAGCTCCATACGTGAGTGGAAAAAATGAAAAGACAATCACTAATATGCGAAGGAATAAATGCATTTTGCATAAAGCAGTAACGAAATGACCTATTTCAGAAGAAAATGTTGCGAACTGGGCCCTAGAAAATGATCCTAGAATCCTGGGTCCTGAATCCTAGAATGGATTAATTGTAACTAGAAACAGTGCACATTTATTTGCCTTAAAGTGGGCAAAAAAGAATGCAAATGAAGGAGAAAATTTGAAAGTAACTTTGAGTTGATATACTACTGTGCCCAAAAAGTAAGACCAATTTTTATTTTTTTCAAAAACTCTTTATTTATTCTTCCAAATTTATTTCCTCGCCTACAAAGTAATCCCTCCGGACACAATGCACTTATGCCAACGTTTTTTCCAATCCTCAATGCATGCTAAAAAGTCATTGACCGGAATGGCCTTCAAAGAGAGCGGGGATTCACGTTGAATCTCTTCAATCGACTCAAAACGGTGTCCCCGAAGTGGTCTTTTGAATTTAGGGAACAGCCAAAAGTCGTACGGTTCTAAATCAGGTAAATACGATATTTGTGAAACGATATGAGTTTTCATTTTTGAGGAAAAAGTCACGGAGAATCAATGCAGTGTGAGCTAGCGCATTATCGTGATGCAAAAACCAAGAGTTGTCTTTCCATAAATGTGGCCTCTTTTTGCGAATAGCTTCGTGCAAACGACGCATAACACTCAAATAATATTCCTTGTTGACAGTTTGACCGGCGAAAGGAATTCATAATGCACCACACCACGGTAATCGAAGAAAACAGTCAACATGACCGCAAACAAAATTTAATGCAAGTTCTTTGCTCTATTAATTCAGACATTTCAAAATCGCCGGAATCAGTTTTAGCGTCTCACAAAGTCAAGCGTAACTCAAACATTAATGAATGTTTTGACGTGAAATTTCACACAGGTGTCAAGACAGTGCCAACAACCTGAAAAAAAGAAAAAAAATTAAATTCCATATTCCCGGGAAATTTAAATTGAAAATTGGTTTTACTTTTTGGCACAGCATGGCATGGAATGATTTAGTTCTGCGAGAAAAAAACAAAAGTTTCACAAATGCTTTCTAGAGCTTTGGACAACAAATTGATAAGTTTCTAGAATTATGTCATTGACCTACGAAGGCGAGAAAAGGCCTAGGCCTAATCTAAAGGCCATTAGTTCAGTCTTTAGACGCATACATCATTTAATGCAAACTTAAATTGACAGTGAAATAATTGGATGTTAAAAGGTGAAAAAACATTTACAAAAGAAGAACCAAATGCCAGTCTGGAAGTAGTATGGGATTGGATAATAAAAGCATGGAATGAAATTAAACCTGGCATAATTCAAAAGTCATTTAAGAAAGTAGTATGCCTAACAATCTAGATGGAACGAAAGATGATTATTTATTTATGAACCAATGATGGTGAAGATTAAACAGAATTCGATGATGTGATTGAAAATATAATGGAAGACGAAGAATATGATGAACTTTTCATTTTATCCAATAATGAATGTTTATAAGAAAAGCAATAAGATATGTCATTTCTTTTAAATAAACAATTTTAAGAAGTATGTCGAAATCAAATTTTTTTATACTCATCTATTTTTAAAGCTAGCATTTTTATAACCTGCTTATAATACGAAAATAAATTTTGATTTTATTTTTTGTGTTAAAAGTGCGAGTTATACGCCGAAAGTACAGTAAGTAGTTTTCTTTAATTGTAATTGGTCAAATCTCTTTCATCACGACTATAACGTTATGTAATAATATAAATGGCTTTTGACTAACCGCTTTTAAATAAATCATAAAAATATAATAAATGTTTTTATAAGTGTGGGTGTTGTTTTTATATAATTAATTTGAATATATCGACTATCGAAGACTAAGGTATCCATGGGGTATTATTTTAACTTGATCCAAATAAATCAAGTAAGTAATATTTACATATGTGTAAACATGAAATATTATAGTATTTTCTTATAGTAAGTGCAACTTATATAGTTCAACTAATGTTATTAATATATCGATATGAAAACTTTGGAATAATTATATTTTGGTTTTATAAACAATCACATAGATAAATTATTTTATAATGAAAACAAACAATAAAAGTCTAGTGTAAATTTCCAACTTTAAGCTGCTTAGTCGTACTTATTTTCTTTCAAATGATCTACCAGTGTACTTTCTTTTTCCTTACTGAATTCTCTTCTAAATAATTCTTCTTTCCGCGTTTGATAGTAATGAAGCATTGATGAACAGATGTGGACGAAGTGTTCGAAAAGAAAAAATACGAATTATTTCAATCTGCTGATCTGTAGATGCGGAAAGCAGGCCCATCTATTTTAAAAGATTCTTGTCAGATAATAGGAACATTTAGCTCAAAGACAGCAAAACAGAAACAAAAGAAGACACTAGAATAGTGCTGGAATGCTGGAATGGGTTAGGGAAGGAATGCGGACAACACGTAGTTGTGTTACGGTGTCCTTAAATGGGCCTGAAAAACATTGCTTTGCAAATGAATTCTAGTGGATCGACTTCTTAACTGGTCATTTACACCCACTAGTACTGAATTGTCTGGGTCCATTTTCGATTTCTGTTTCTGGAATTAACAGACAAAGAATATTTGCTTACTGATTGTTTCGCTATTACACAAGAAATACCATTTGCATTAAAGAGAATACAGGGACCACATATAATGTTATTAGTTTCCGAAAAATTTCGAGTCATGAAAATTTTTATTTTATCAAATAAAAGGCTATAAGAAAATGAGATAAACAGAGCTAGAAAATATATTTTTTAAACTAAAGAAATATATATATTAAAAGCATATCATCATTTTTTTTCTATTTTAATATTACTCGTTATTTTTGTTATCACAATCATTCACTGTTAGATTATTTAAGGATGCCCAAAATCTGTTTTTATGTATTGACGAGACAAAATATGGCTTAAAGTTACTCGTTTGTTATTGACGATAGATATTGCTGCACAAAAAATTATATATTTTTGAGAAAATATTATTATTTTGAAAAGAAATCAAACTTTATTAAAGATTAGATTATTCTGAAAATAAAACTTTTTACATCTTCCTTTGAAAAGTGTTTCACGATTCTAAAAAGTTAAATTCCACTTTAAACTTGAAATTTTATTTTTATAAATAACAACAGCTTTTTTTCTAATTTTTGGTTAATTTCTATATTGCACTGTTGGAGTATACAATAGACGATAGATAATTTAGTGTGAAGAATTTTTCTTTGTTTCTCACTAATATTCGAATTAATATATTCTTTTATGATCTTTTTGTTTTTTTATCTCTTCTTTTCCTAATTGTATGGTAATTTGCCTTTCAAATATTTTCCAAAGTGTATAATACTATTCAGCGTGAATATTTCGGACTTTATTTTTGCTTCAAAATAGTAAAAAAAAAAAAATTTTGTTTCAAAATAGTAAAAAAAAAAAAAAAAATTTATTTCAAAATAGTAAAAAAATATATATACAAGTCTTAAAATAGGATATAAAAAAAAGCGATTGCTACTATCTTTTGACCAGAGGATTGCAAAATTTTATTTAAAAAATATTTAAAAATCGTGTTTTCTAATGATGCTTATTAAGTTTATTAAAGGTGTAATAGGGCTTATGATCCGATATGGGTAGTAATATTCGCCTTTGAAGACGTAATTTCGCTGGTTAAATTCTGCGTAATCTGCAACTTTGAAACTTTCAAGAAAGTAGAATTTTTTTTTCCTAGAAATGGTTAACATAAGGTGAATATGATTATTGAAATGTTAGAATTGAAAGGAGACATTGGCACAAACATATATTTTCTACAATACAAAGCAGACTACTAATTAAGCCATCACTACAACCCAAAGCCTAAATTACAAATAACAAAGCCATGATTAACTGTTTAAAACCATGGAACATTATACGGTTGACACACATCTTCAGTAAAATTTATGTAAACATTTTTCTTTTTCTCTCAGCATGCTGTCCTCTGCATAATTCTCATGCGAACCCAAGATGGATCCAGTTTATTTAAACATAACAATGGAGATAATACTAAAAAAACTGAAAGCCAGTAATTGCTAAATAACACAATATTTTGGTGACAGCTCCATATATTATGCAGCTCCCACATTAATAATAGAAATCAACCAGATGTATATGAATATTAACATAAATATATAATACACTCATGTCCATAAATTAAGGATAATTCAGAATCACACAGAAATTGAACTCTAAAATAAAAATTTCACCTGTAGAATTATCACACACATCTTGAAGAAGAATATGCAAATTACAGCAAACCACCAGATGGCGCGGATAGTACGTCACAATGACGAGTGTAAGAGAGGGGTATATAAGGAATGGTGGCAAAGAAGTAAAATTGTTCACAAGTGCTTTAAAAGCCTTTCAGTGCAATAACCGCATAGTTATGGCCCAAAGGAAGCATTTGGATGATTTTTTACGTGGTAGAATTATTGGACGACTGGAATGTGGACGTACTCAGCTAGAAGTATCCGAGGAACTTGGAATCGCCCAGAGTGTCATCTCCAGGCTTTGGCAACGATTCCAAGCCCCCGAGTTATAACGCCGAATGAGGACCGGTATTTAGCAGTTACTGCCAAAAGAATCAGATGGAGCACAGCATCAGACTGTCTCGTCAGTTCTCTTCAGCTACCGGTACGACAGTTTCAAGGCAGACCGTGTACAGACGCTCCACTTACAGGTGTTCCACTTACAGCAACTCACTGTCGCCTGCGATTAACCTGGCGTAGAGAGCATGCATTGTGGACACCGCAACAGTGGTCTGGTGTGATGTTTTCCGACGAGTCCAGGTTTAGTTTGCAGTCTGATTCTCGCCGGACTTTCATATGGAGAGCGCCAGGTACCCGTTATCACCAAGAGAACACCATTGAACGACACCGTTACGGTGGTGCAGGATGGCTCGTTTGGGGAGGAATTATTCTTGGTTCCAGAACTGACCTGCATGTTCAGAGTGTAACGATGACAGGCCACATCTATCGGGATGTCATTCTGGAACATCATGTACGTTTGTTTCGGGGCGCCATGGGTGCTGAATTTCTGTTTATGGATGACAACGCCCGTCCTCACCGTGCAAACATTGTAGACGAATGCCCTTCAATTGGAGGATATCACCCGTATGGATTGGCCAGCATACTCACCGGACTTGAATCCAATAGAGCATGTGTGGGATATGCTTGGCCGACGAATTGCAGCCCGTCAACCCCTCCCACCTGTCAACCGGAGCTTCGGAGGGCATTGCTTGATGAGTGGTGTAATATTCCCCAAGATCAGATTGATAATTTTATACTCAGCATGCCTAGGCGTTGTAAGACCTGTATTGCATCGTCCGGGAGACATATTCCATATTAACCATCATACTAACCATGTTATACTGTTTTTTGTAAATAGGTTCTTTTTTTTGAAATTTGCTCAGGGAGTAAAAATCGCAATTTTTATTAATTATGTCACACATATAGCATCTTTTTTGCTCTTTACCTTTTGTTTAATAAATAGACTTTACAAATAAGTCAAATTTGTTTTGCTTCTGTCTCTTTCTTTGCCTGAACTTCATTATCCTTAATTTATGGAAATGAGTGTATAAAACCAAAAATTTACATAAAATCTATTTTAACCACGCAAACATTGAAAATAAAAAAAAAAAAAATTTAATCTTAATTATATTCCAACATTTTGCAAATAGACAAATTTATACAAATGAGATAAAAATAAAAAAAAATTATATGAAAGCAACAATGAATATTCAATTATACATAAACACCATATATAACTCATGAAGTAAATAAAAAAAACGAAGAGAAATATTTTAAGTTAAATATTAAAATAAATTCAGAAAATATTTTTACTTTAAGAATATCACTAATTATTGAATTTTTCGCTGGTTTATATAAATTGCATTCTGATAAACTCAAATTCTGTTTAGCAACAAGACTTAAATAGGCATGATAATATTCTTTTCATCTGTGAAATGTTCCTCATATGAAGAAATAAAATTATATTTTTTTCATTGACAACATCAACTTTAAATTAATTTACAAATATCTTATAAGCAAAAAATCTTTCTAAACTGACCCAATTACTTAAATTGTTGCAATATAAATCTGTGTTTTGTATTTCCTCCTTACTGCGTTCCAATCCCTTTTTTTTCACCTACTTGCACCAATAAATCCGTTTAATTTTTCTCTTGACTACAGGAATATTTCGTTCTTCAAATAATAATGGATGCAAACTGAATCCTGTCAATTATAGTGCTGACAATCTTGGACCATTACAACAACCAAATGAGTGGGAAATGTATTTTCTTTTCTAAAACTATTTACATCTTGGTTAATCGTAGAAAGATACCATGAATATTCAGTGGTCGATGCTGGGGAAAGTTGCAATTGATTGAGTGGATCAATAATTTGTTGTGTAGTTGTTGCTCGTAGATAATTATCTCTATATTCGAATTTGGATAAACTTTCCATTAATTCTGTGATCTTTCCTATTGAAACATTTACTTCTTCTCTTGCTGTCACCATTGAATAATTTTCCGCTAAATCTTTACTAATTGTATCTTTAGCAATAGCAGTCACTAAATCCTTAACAATATTCGGCTGTTGTGGAAAGTTTAGAACCTCTGTAATAAGCTCAGTTTGAGTTTGAGAATTCAGATTCGTATCAGTTTGATACTAATTTTAATAGCAGTTGAATAAATAGTATTTTGGGAATGGTGGTGAATATCAGAAATATTTTGCTTTTGCAAACTAATTTTGAAAGTTGCTTGCTGCAGATTTCCAGCAATGTTTTGTTGCTGTGGCAAGTAAGAAAAGGCATTTTGTAACACTTTGATAAGAACTTGAAATTGCTGTAAATTTTCATGAATTTTCTGGGCGTGTTGCACAGTTACTCTTCAAGCGGTAAAGGCTGACTTCAGCTTCTTGGAGCTATGTCCTTCTTCTCCACCAGTTAAACAAGCTAACTTAGAGTTGGACTTGTCCGAATATTTATTTCGATGTTGCTGGTTTCATTTTTGAAGTAATCTGAGAAGAAAATAATGGCTCTTTCCTTTAATTATCATCCAAAGGTGAGGTACGTGACTTTTATGGGGGCCTTTCAGCAACTTTTCCTTTTGGAGTGCCTCCAAAGGATTTCGATGTTGTATTACGAAAGCTATATTCATCTAATCTGTCTGCTAACTTGGTTAGTAAAGTAAACTTTGCCCATTCATCTAATAAATGCTGGTAATAACCTATTTTTTTTAAGTTGATTTGCTATAATTAGGTTTTTAACATTTCAAAATCTTTGATTTCCAACCCTCTATCCATTCTTCAAAACACCTCGTTATTAAGTAACAAAAGTCCCTCCAAGATTTTCATCCATCTTGTGTTGTGTCACAAATTTTTCCTAAATCTTTCAGGATTCAACTTAAATCCTTTTAATAAAATATTTTTTATCTCCCAACTTTCAAATTTTTCTTCGAATTCCCTTCCGATTAACTAGATGGAAGATTTCGTGGTAATAAAATCTAGAGACAGGATACCCATTCTTCGACATCTATTTTGGCTCTGTTAGCTTATCTTTCAAATAATGATAGAAAAATTGCAATGCCAGCTTCCAATGAATGGAATTAATTCGAAATAAAGTTATCCGTTGCCTCTAGAAACAGTAGCCTATGGTGATTGTGATTCAATTTCAAGTTTTCTTAACTCAAATTTCCTCTGTTCTTTTTGATGTTCCTTTTCCTTTTGTTTTCCTTTCTTCCTCGAGCCTGCTCATAATCGCTTCTAACAATCATTTGACAAAGTCTGAATGTTTCTCATATGCTTCGCTCTTAGTAATAATTTTTTTAACTCTGTCATTTTCATATCAGGTGTTGCTCTCACTCCCAAATCAACGTCCAATTTAAATAAATCGTCCTTTCAGCCTTTGATTACAAAAAGACATGATACTTAGAAAAAGAGGTTGCTTTTATTAACAACAACAACAAAAAGTGTTTTTGATGATAAATTCGACGTAAATTTGTGGTAATAAACTCGATAAAAATCTATATTTTAAATCAGTCGATCATACAGTTAAAAATGCACATTTTATATATTTTTATTTTCATTTCTATTATTACTATCTATTATTCTGTCTTCCATATTATCTAACTAATCTGCTATTTTCGTATGGCGAAAATATACCTATGAAATAAATTGATACTGCTCTGAGGGTAATAACATCTATTTTATCTTACATATTGATGTAGTCACCTTTTAATGTTTTCACTTTCTATTAATATTTAGAATCTATTCCAAGTTCAAAAATAAAAAATCATTTATTAATCTTTTATTTTTCTGGTATTTTCTGGTATTTAAATTTGGCAATTGTTCTTCATGCATATTCAAAAATTTCTTGTTCTTTAGGTCTGTTTTTTTTCCCAGATTGATATGAACTTTTTTCTTTTATAGAAAACATGACCTTTTCTTATTTTACAGCCGAAAAAGTGAAGTTACCATGCTTGTTCAATCTCGTTTCTTCTCCATTTTCTAAATGTCAATTTTTCCCAGAGGTTTTAACATACCATACATGAGATTTATTCTGCATTGGCGTCGAAAACATCAGTTAAACTTCATACAATGTTGAACAACATTGTATGAAGTTTAACTGATTTCTTTTTAGATTCAACAGACTTTTTTTAGATTTAAAAAGTATTCAATGCTATGACATTCGCAGAACTTTCCCTTTTTTTATGGTTTTTCCTTTTTATGAAATTGAATTTATATGTATTTGGCATATTCGAAAGCCATAAATTCAGTATATTTGAAAAGATAAGAAGGTTGGTAAAAGCCAAAAACAACTTGAAAAAAAGAGTTATTATTCCAAATGTAAAAGACAGTCAGCTATTCTTTCTCAGCATTATGATGTAAAAATTCGAGCACAATAAAAAAATTGTGACAAAATAAAGGCTGGAAAATTAAGTAAATTCACAATAAACAGTTGAATATTATTTAAAAAATTTAATATTTTTCATCTCTCTCTTTTTTTTGCCATAAATCTGCAAATGATGGACTATATTTTTGCAGAAATATTTCTTATAATATAAACAACACAGTCCCCGTAATAGCCCTAATGCATTCTTGGCATTGCTTTTCTATATTGGCAATTAAACACCTGAATAAAACACAAAAACCATTTATGTAACAGTTAAAACTTTGGAAGATAACTACAACAATCTGTCTTCCCAAACATTAAAGTCGGACGATCGAACTCTCCATCCATTCCATGCTTTGAACCTCAATATCTGTCAAAAAGCCTATCTCTGTCGGTTCGAATTTTATTATCCATTAGGATAAAGTTTTCATAGATATTATCCATCAGCATATAGTCCTATATGAATCAAGAATCTCAGCTGTCATAGTTTATATGAATATTGAGATGCAATTATTTAGATTGCAACCATTTAGTGTTCATTCTGCAATGGCGTCTGAAACACCAGTTAAACTTGATACAATGTTGAACAATTCAATACATATTCGCTGACTCTCCATATTCTGATCATAGTTCATTAGCATACGGAGCTTGGGAAGTTCAATGTGACCACTCAGAGAGATTTCAACTCAAATAGTGATTCCACCTCCTCTTTAATTACATAATTCAACAAAGTATAAATGATTAATATCCCTATAATAACACGATCTAAATCATTCTCCAAATAAAGAATGGGCTCTTTTGTTATGTTTAAGGTACAAACTTAGCACTGATATCTAATCCAGATGACATTCTTTGGTTCAACGCATTCAGGCTTGAATCACGGAAATATTTTCTTTGGAGTCGACTGAAAAGCAGAAAAAAAACTGTTCATCTTATCATATATTTATATTGTTATTTTTATCTTTAAAAGTTATATAATATGTAAATAGAAAAAAATTGCAGATTTTAACGAAAAGTCGAAATCATGGAACATGATTTGGCTCCAATTAAATAAAAATGTAAACTCTTATATATATATTTTTAAATTATTATTTAATGTTATCTCAGTTGTTGCAAACTAGAACTTTTATAAATAACAAATTAACTTGACTACGTCATTTTTCAAGGTCATTTCCTTCATCATTTTCTACGTCATTTTTAAATAATTTATTTATTAGCTCAATACAAGCTGTTCTATTTTGTTAGTTATTAGTCCTTATCAGACATAAGCCATCGACAAATGTTGTTTCAATAATTCATTATATATTTCAAAGGATTGCGAAAAACATGTTCCATTTAAAAATTATGGTAACCAAAGTAACTGTGTTGAGTAGATGGGAAAAACTGCTAATTTTCTTTAACGGTGTTAACCATTAATGCTAATATAAATTAATGGTTAAATTTAACACTCATTAATTTTTCAATGTGTCAAGTTATGTATATGAATACAATTAACTTACAGCCTTAGTTTGAATTGTAACATAAAATATATTAATCGGGAGGCCTACTAATAGAAATGTTATATTTTTTGTGTTACATTTTTGAACCCAATAATTGCACTAATTCATATATTTTATTTTTTTTTTTCATCTGCAGAAAATAATTTTTTTTTAATTCAATATATTCAGTGTATTAGATATTCAATACATATCCAATATTTATTTCTAATTATATATAATTATAGGCTAAAATAATTAAATGAGAATATTTTGAATTAGTTTCTTTTGTTAAAAGTTTATATTAAAAGAGATATTAGTTTTAGAAAAGATTTATTGCTAAAAAATTTTTAATCACAATAATATGTTGATTAATTAAATAAATAAAAGATTTATTTATAATTATAAAAAGGATTACAGAAATTTTTTATTTTTCATTTTTTTTTAAAAAGATTGATAAACAAATATGATTTTGAATGTGTGAATTTTTTCATGCATAAAAATTAATAACTTTTTCATAAAAGCATTTTTGAAAACATGGTAATCATAAATTTATGCACAAAAAATAGATCTGTTAATTCATCTGTAAAATATATGCTCGTTTAAAAATAACACTCTTTGAAACATTAAAATTGTGTGAGTTATTAAAATTGTGTTTAGTTTTATTCTTATATGTAAACTTAGATAATGTAATAATAATGATACTAAACGCACACTGTATAGAAATATATAAAACTAAAAATGAAATATAAAAAATGTATAAATATAAATGAAATCATTAAAAAATATTTATTTTACTAGTGTGGTATTTGATTCTCCACTCATCATGAGTACGTAAAATAAAATTTAATTATTCTGCGAATTCACAATTGTAAACTCATAAATAAAACAGGCAATATCTGTCATATCTTTGCATGAATATTATTTTAAAATCAAAGTTAATTTTTTTCTCCTAATTTCGATAGTTAATTTTTCCATATATGGATGTACAAATAATGTATTTTTTTATATATTGGTTTTCACTACTTTGGCTATTATAAAATAAATATAGTATATTTTGTAAAAGTGTGATAAATCTCACGCGCCGGAAAAATTTCAAGGCGGGCAGCGGTTTGGCCATCCCTGCTCTAGCATTAATTGTCCAAATTAAAAAATATTTACAAATAATTTTCTACTTACTCATCTCAAGAAAAGATCTACTTAATCATCTATTGAAATGTCGATTAATAAACACACCTGAATTACTTATTGAAAGATATCCAAAAATGTAAACGGAATGGAAATATCAAAGGATAGTTGTGTTTTTTGAATAATTTTTTTATTTATTATGTAAAAAAAAACTAAGTTAGTTTGCATATAGATAATATATCATATAAAATTATCATGCATAACTAGCATATAGTTAGCATTATAGCAAAATGCATAATGCTAACCCTAACATAATGCTATATGCTAATGCTAGAATAGCACTAGCATGTTAGTATTATGCTAGGATATATAGCTAGCATTATGCATATAGTTATAAACAAATGCAATTAATTTCAAATAATTACCTTTAGTTATATTTTGTTTTCAAAAATACATTCAAGGATTGCAATGGACAAAAACACAACTTTATTTGAACAACTGAATGCCATGTAATTTAACCATTCTCCAACTGTTAGTCTCAAAAGGTAATATAACATATTTCTTACAGGCAAACACAAAACAGAAGAAAACAGTTTTTAAAACTATATATTTTATAGAATTTTTTTTTTTATGTAAATAAGCTTTAATTATCATGAAATTCAAAATTAACAATAATTACTGACTTCACAGCTGTAAAAAGAACTATCCAGAAACAGCACTGATTTTTTGCTGCATCTTGAGAAACATTTTTCGCAAAGTATTACATATCCTTTTCATAAAAATTCTCAATTTTAAAGTATTTGAAATAATTTCAAAGCCATACATTTATTTGAGGGTAGAATAACTGTTTCGATTAGAAATTTATGAAGAATAATGACGCGATATTACATCGTATTTTGAAAAATTATTTTTTATTTTTAAAAACATGCTTATTTTTTTTTTAATTCAGTGTGAATTTGAAGTTTAAATTTTGAATTTTTTTGCAGCAATAATGAAATATTTATTAGTTAATCCATTTCAGAATTCAAATAAATCTTATTCTAATTAATTTTATATTAATAAAGGCATACTTTTTTAGCAATCGTATAATTTGTATTAAATAAAGTAGTATGATTTATATCGGAATTACTGCATCAGATCTTATGGTATCGGAAAAACGAATTATTGATAGATATATTAAATTTTAAAAAGAAATTTAGAACTAGAACAGTCCGACTCGTGGCTCAGTAGCGACGTGCTCCGCTGGTGATAATTAGGGCAGAGTTTCATTCAGTTAACGGCTTTTTGTAGACACTGTTTTAAAAACGAGGAGGCTCGGGGATGTTCAGCATCTTGCATCGTCAGCCGAACTACCTGATAGGAGTTTTCCAGGTCTTCTCCCATTCGATATGCAAATGCGGGGTAGTCCCCCACCCCCAAAAGGTCCTCCCGGAATGCATTGCCCTCCTTCTTCAGAGACACGAATTTAAGCCTGACTTCTACCTACTGATGCTCCATTACAACAGAAGCTTCCCCCACCTTCTGCCCTCCCATGAGAACGCAGGTTCATGGTAATTTACGGACCAACGTATTTGCAAGATCAGATTTGGATATGACTTATCTAAGTGTTATAATGTGCAGACACGTTTGCAAGGTGCAGTTGGAAGTTGTACTTTTTTCAATCTATATATCAACGACTTAGTTTCTGCTTTAAAGACTGTTAAAGATGTAGGTTGCTTGCTCTTTACTGATGATCTTCAAAATTCCTTAGATCCAAGCATCAAAGAAAAATATTTGATAGAAAAAAAATTAACCAAGCTCTTGATATATTAGCAAACCGTAGCATTGTAAATAAGACGACTGTAAATTTAGAGAAGATAGCCACTCAGACGTTTTCTTTCACTCACGAAGCACTCCTCATTGACTTAAAGTACAGAAATGTTACTCTAATGCACACTAGCAAGTTTAATTATTTGGAAGGGACTTTCGATAATAAACTAAACTGGAAGTCACACATTGAACCAATTTCAAATCTTCTAAAAAGAGTGACTATTTTAAAGCGCCTTGCTGGATCCCTTTCGTGATGTGATAGATCAACTTTAAATATTACTTATAAAACTTTTAGCCTACCATTACTTACTTAGTTTACGGCAAATGAGCAAGTCTTGCAAAAACTAGAACTATTACAAAATCAATCAAATTACTAGTACTTCTGCGGTTCATTACTGAAGCCGTTAAATCAACACCAATTAATGCTATGATGCTATTGATAAATAGTAAACCCATTAATGAAAAAGCTTTGTTCCTATATGAGAAATTAATTATAACTTAAAATCCCTGCTGGATTAATTATGCAACAATCACTAGAAATTTAAAAACTCAAAAAAGGTTTTGTTCAGTTTGTGCTGGATGTCAAACAGAATCTGAAATTGCCAGCTGATTTTCAGGAGTTGGAAAAGCCATCTAGCCCATTTGATTGTTTTCAGATTGCAATAAATTTAAGTCTTTCAGATGAACTTTTAAGAGCAGCTCTATAGATGTTTTGAGGGGTTTTGCACTGATACTATTAATACACAAGTACCCAGAATCTGAATGGTTGCACATATACACAGATGGCTCATTTTATGAAAATCTCATTACTGCAAGTTCAGGAAACTTTTCGAACTTGTTCTCCTTCTACGTTTCAGCAGGGAAATATCGAACATCTTTTGATAGAGAAGTCGAGGCTATCGAATTGCTTTGAAATATTTACTGATTTTTGAGGATAAATTTGATAGAGTGGTTATTTTGTCTGATTCCCAAGCCGCAATTCAGACTATTAGTTCAACCAAGCCATCCTCATCAGAGGAAAGATTCCAGTGTCAAAATCATTGTCGGGAACAGACTTTAAAATGAAACGGGCGGTACTTCAGTGGATGCCCGGCCACTGTGACCTTTTTGGGAACGTGCAGGCCGATTGTCTAGCAAAAAGAAACTCCAGACTACTTCAAATGAAATCTTCAGCATTGTCACTCTATTCTAAAAATTATATATCAAACAAATAATGGCTAAAAGTCACAAGTTACAAACTCAAGATGAGATTAAATCAAAGCGTTAGAGAGCTGAAGATCTTTTTACGATACCCAGCAATCCACGACAGCATGCTGCCGCCGAGTTCCATCTTCTGACTGGCCATGACTGCCTAGCAGAACATCTCCATCACTTTTTTAAATCTTTTAGAAACCTGGCTGTTCCCTATGTAACTCAGCAGATCCAATGAACAAAGACTATCCCCAATAATGTTGCGATACTTGACGGCGACAGCTCTTTACCGGAGTGTGAGAGAACTCGTAAGGCAATGACTTCGGTCAACTTTGTATTTTTTTAATGCTTATTCTTTTGTATTTGTTTTTTGGCTTGTTATTTTTTATTTTATTATTATTATTATTTTACTTGTATATGCCTTGCCATTGAAAACTTAAAAAAAAATAAATGTTCATAAGCAAATTATTTACCCTATTTATTTCTATAAAGAACAATAGATGGCGCCATAATATCACCTCCAATCATTTAGGAAGAATTTTCGCCCTTTGACAAATATTGCTGACATAACTAATAAATCCTATCGCCAGCAGAAACGTCATAAATACAGAACTCTTATAACATTGGTTAATTCTTAACTCCTCTAATAACGATCTTAGAAGATAAGCTCATTCATATTAGAATATTTTTCTGGGTTACTAAATCAAAACTATGAAAATATCTTACTTTTGGCAGAGAAATGCGAAATTTGCCGTTTTTGTAGCAGAATGTAGCAAGGCGTGAATTTTGGAGAAGTTTGGCGCAGATTTTCCATCCCTGCAGGCAGTTCATAACTGCAGTTGCATTCTACAATGTTTGTGAAGCAAATATAGCAAAAGTCAATTTTCATTTTATTGACAAAGACGCAGTGGAATCATCAATTACTAGATTTGATGATTCCACTTGCTAACTACGCTTCATCACTTTGATCTTCAAAACGGATGTAAAGATATGTAGACATTTCCCGGCGCTCGAAATTTCCATAAGTTCAAATTCATAAATCCCGTAGGCACAATTGAAGCAAAAAGGATCAGTACCGATGAAGAACTTTTTTCTTATATTTAAATTGTAAAGCGGCGATATATCACGTGCATCAATAGATGGTTTACATCTTGGATGTTATATTAGATGTAATTATGATCACTTTTGGAAATTTGGGTTGGTATATGGTGTGAATAAATATACAGATGTTTTTATAAAATTACTTCATTATTCGTCTTTACAAGTCATAAAGATTGCTAAAACACACCTATTTTTTTTATGTGTTTACTATTGTTGACAGTCCATGCACAATATCAAGAAGAACCTACTGTTTCTAAAAAATATATGAAGTTGATAGACAAAAAAAAAAAAAAAAAAAATGGTACAATCAGAAATTATGCTGTCCAAACAAAAATAAGTTAAATGCAAAGATATTTAAAATTTAAGTATCAAATTCATGTTTAGGTAATTTAATTTACTAGTTCATATTTCTTTGTCAAAAAGTAATCAGCGCTATTGCTTTATATTAAACTAAAGTTTAATACAAAGGTAATTCTTTATTATCTGTTTTATTAAACAAGTTTTTGCTTTTGAAAATAAATAAGTACATACTTAATGTGATCAGTTAAATTTATGGTAAAGATGGAAAACTAGAATTCATTTGAATTCTCGTTATTACCTTCTATCATATTTTCCTCTCTTTGCCATTTTCAAGGGGGAAGGGGAGCAATACTTTTTTAAAAAGAGAATCTTAGATTTTTAGGAAATTTAAAATAATCTACTAGGAACCTTTTCAAGAAAATCACAGTAACCATGCATAAATTTAAATTATATGTATAAGAAATGAAAAAAATAAATAAATAATATTTTTCTTGGTAAATGATATAAGACATCTTTATATTTATTTAAAATGCATAGGGGAAGTGTTTATACCTTTCCTTCACATTGATAACTCAGTTTCCATTAAGTTCAATATTTCACCAAAAGAATATGCTCATATTATTTATTTTTTTTATAATACATTAAAACATAGAATTTTTTTCTGAAATCTTCGTGCTTTCCCTGACAATTATGCGAATTATCAAAAAGATTGAACATATGAGGGAGGAGATTTATTTTTTTTTTTTTTTATGGGCAGCATGTAGATACCAAGGCTTAGGTGGATCAAAATACGATAGCTTGAAAATTTGATGGGCTGTAGAATTGAAACTAGATCGACTTGAGAGAAAATATTTAATGTAGTTGATTATCAAGAATATCATTATATTAAGTTTCATCAAGATCTGAGAACAAGACAAAAACTTTTTTTGGTTGGTCTGGATTAAAGTAAAATATATTGGGAAATTTTTTTTCTTCTTTTGCTATACAAAAGTTACCTAAAAATATTAATTTTTTGTTTGTTAACTAATTGTAATAATTACAGTCATATAAAAACAATTTACACATATTAAAATAAAATAATTATAAGTATTTAAAAAACTAAATTTATGTTGATATTTTTATATTGTTTAACTTATCAAATGTACGTGATAAAAAAACGAATTGCATCACCAGAAAAATGCCATAAAAATCTACATACAGTAGGTGCTTTTGTACAATGATTACCTTTCTTGAAGATAGGATATATCGTTTCAAATATTTTAAGATAATGTACAAGTAGCTGTTGGCAGTTCATAGCTTCAAAGCCAGTAGGTCTTTCATTATGAAAAACAATCCAAAACACAGAACTAAGATTGTGAAAGAATGGCTTCTTTACAATGTAATTGCATAGCTCTATACCCCCGCCAGATTTGAATTCCATCAAACACGTTTCAGATAAACTTGACAGAAGAGTACTGTGTCCAAATAAATAAAAATATAAAAATACTGTGTCCAAGTTAATCCTTAAAAAATGCATTATTGCACTTGTGTTGTGAAATTTCACTAGATACCTCACAAAAATCTTAGTTTTAATGCCTAGGAGATTACTAACCATCATTAATTCCTAAAGACAAGTTACATATTAAACTGTTTTTAATTGTATAAATGAAATTAATTTTTCCTTTACCCTAAAGTGTATGTACACTTTTATGTTAAGTGATTATAATTACATGAATTACTTCTTGTTTATCGGTTAAGTATTCCTTTCTTTCTTATTTTTGTTTTACATAAATACAAGTGAGCAAAAATTTGAATTTGTATATAAAAAATATTTAAATTTTTCAATTCTTTTGATTACACAATCAAAAATGGTATTTTTTTTATTTTAATGCACTGCATGTTGACCTTTGATATATCTATAAATTTGGTTTCTTTTGGCATTGATGTGCATGATTTGAAGAACCCTATAGAATGAGATCTTAAAAAAATAGAATAAAATTAATTGTAAGTAATCAACTTTTTAAATTTGAACAAATTTTTTTCTCTAACTGTTATGCATGGATTTGCGAACTACCTTAAAATCGAAAAAGTAAAGAACTAATTTTATATTTACACACAAATAACAATATTTTAATAAACTAACTGACTGACTTTAATAAATGAATGAATTACAAAGTAATATAATTCAATTCATACATTTTTTTCAGAAAATAATACTTTACATAATATAAAAAGATAACTATATATATATGAACTGATAGTTGATACAAAAAGAAATTAAAAACAATTTATAATAATAATAAACTACAACGATTTCAAATAGTTTATTGAAAGAAAATTATGTACATAGTGAAATATACATTAAAAGCAATGCAAACATACAAATTTTCCTACATGATGAAATGCAATAAGAACACATATCTGTCAAAAATGAAATATTTCTATGAAAAGTACGCTAAATAATAAATTATTCTAAAAATAGCTAATACTTAAAACATACTTATTAATAAGTATAATACTTTAACAGAAAAAATAAGTTAGCAAATTCAAAACAATAATTTATAAAACTTTGCACCTCATATGATTCAGTGATGTGCATTAACTAGCGTGCAAGAAGATACAAATTCATTTATCACTTAAATGGGACACAATTAAAACAGCAAAAACAATAATTCCTTTACCACTGACTTAGGGAGAAATGCTGACCCACTGATGTGGTTAGTATCAACTATACAGTTAACAATTTAACATTCATGGGCCTTATGAAGATAACATAAATGCTTTAGTATTGAAAAAGTAACAAAATTGAGCATAATTGAAAAAAAAATTACTTTTTAACAATAAATAAATATTTTGCAATTATTTTAATGACAAGAATAATTTACATTAGCTGCTCTAGATTAAATACTTGTAAATTAAAGTTTTAATTTTTAAGTTATATTACTAATTGCTTTCAGGTTTATTGAACTTACATAATTTAATTTTGAAATTATTTTAAAACAGAAGATGATATAAAACATTCAAATTACAAATCTGAATGTCAAATTTTATTTAATAGTTATTTATATTTGCTTTTTAAAAAAACAACTTCTATAAAAATTTTTAATTAAAATAATTGATTTACACAAAAATAAAGAGTGCTTTAGATTAAACAGATAAAACACATTTATATTTATCTTCCATTTGTCTTTGATTGAAATAGCAAATTATCAAAAAAAATTTCATTTTCAATTAGTAATAATTTTTTAATTTTGTTGCAAGTATGTACAAGTTTACAAAAATTGAAAACATGTAAAATTCTAGATCAATTTATTTTTAAATATTGAATTAAAAATAAAAATGTTGAGAAATAGTTTATAAGTTTTGAAATACAGAATAAATAATAAGGCTATGAATGAAGAAAATAAATAAACAATACAATAATTGTAAATTATGTCTTTATACAATCATTCAAAATTTGACCAACTTTATAAATAAAATTATGTAGTTTGATAAATATCAATAGTCATTAAAAATTAAAAAAAAAAGATTTCAAAATAATTTAAGCAAACAGACCAATTCTTCCATAACATAAATTTAAATAAAAGTGGATGTAATTACATTTCCTTTCTTTATATAATTACATTGCACACAATGCTTTCTATGCTATAAATATCATTACTGCATACAGGCAAGTTTCTTTTTGCTCAAAAAAGTGAAATATTTGTTGTTAATATGTATTGTTAAATTAAATATTTAAAATGCTTGTAAATACCGCAAATTGCACAACTATGTAGATGAATTATTAACCATAAAACTTACAGGGCATAATCTTCCCCCTCCTCAAAAAATACAATAAAAAGATATTGTGTAAAATTTGCAGGTGAATCACGCCCCTGTTTTAATTTGTTGTTGGATGTAGCATATACAAATCAGGTTCTGTTTGTATAATGATGGCATAAAAATAAAACTTTTTTAGTTTTAAAGAGCACTAAAACAAAGTTATATGAATTTAAGATAGTGTAAACAAAAAATATAGGCCTTTAAAAACTATGGTGGAAACACAGGACATTTTTCCAACAATTTGCAATATTCATATTAATTAAGAAATGAAACTCTTGATCAGCATTTCATTTGCTTCTACACACAGATATGGAATTTATATCACATTTTGTTTACTTTTGTTCATGTCCAATTTACATCCAACATCTACAGTTTTTGTTTCTTTCTTAATGCGTAGAAGATTATTTTTTTTCTTTCCCATATTTGTTTTTTTTTTTTTTTTTGACAAAAAGTTATGTTTACATAGTGATTTTATAGAATTGATTTTTATGAACCTTTGGCCATTAATATTAACCTTGAAAATTTAATATATAAGAATAGAATAAAATTTGCAGATTATAGGCAGGCAATTATGATAATTAAACATTTAAAATTAAAACTCAATTATTATTATCAATTGATATATTAAGAAAAGTTATGAAGTCGAAATCCTAAAACAAAATATTTATAGGTAAATACTGCAAATTCAACTCCACATTTATAAGTAAAACAAAGAACTTTTTCTATTATAAGGAGTAATATACATTGATATATGAGAAGTCACAATAACAAATTAATTAAAAAAAATGCAGTTTGTGATGATAAAAAAGCAAAAAAATGTTTAGGAATTTTTAGATGCTTGACGCCGTAATAAAATGTAGATCTTATCTTTGATCCAATCCTTGTTGTATGGAGCATAAGTGTTGGTTGTCTTTTGGTACCTAATAAATTTTAAAAACAATAAAAATTCTCAATAACAAAAATATTAAATAATTATAAAAAAACAAATCATAACATAAATAGGCACCAGAATTGAATTTTTCTACTTGATCACTTTAAATCTCTCATTGCAACTTGATAAAAATAGATTTCATTATATTATTAATTAATTTGAAAGAATAATATTAAAAAATAATTACAAATTTTATTCATTCAAAGACCTTTTTACTTGCAAGATATAGCAGTTGCAATATTAAGAAAAGAGTGCCTTTTAGCATTATAACTGTTATAGATTTGTCAATATTTTTATTTTTACTAATATACTCTATTAAACTAAATATATTTTAATAAGAGTATTTACGTATAAATTAATTACGCACTTAATTAAGACAGTAGATGTAACAAAACTATAAATGAAACAATTGAATGGAAAATGTAAAACAAAATTAAAAAAAAAAAAAAAACATTTAAAACTTACACTAGACAACACAAATCCGAGAGTTGATCAATGAATTCAAAGAGCTGACGTATGTCATATGTGATTGATGCAGAATCAGGGTTTTGCCTTTTTAAATGTTCTTCATACATATGGCAAACACCTACAATTGAAAACAATAATAAATAAGATCACAAATGATGCAAGTTTTAATGAAATTGGTAGAATCTCAAAATTATTTTTAAAAAAGGCCTACAATATATATTTTATGGACAAAAGTAAAAGTTGATCATAAATAAAATAAATAATATATTGTAAACATTCCAAAATTTAACAGTTTTGAATATTTTTATCAAATTTTTCACAAGCAATAGCACATGTACTCTAATATTGTAAAATTTCATCTTTTGCTTAGTTTAACTTCCATATTAATACAAAAACAAAAGCATCTTTTGTAAAAAAAAAAAAAAAAAAAAAAACTTCTAATTAAAATTAAACAATTTAATTATTGACAAGAACATTTTGTAGTAACAAGATATAATTTACAATAATTTATATATCCAAGACTTATGCAACAAAAAATTTTTTTTAAATTATATGTCAAAAAAAAAAATACACCAAAAGCAAAAATGAAATCTATTACTGAATATTGTTTTAAATAATAAAGTTGTTTTCCAAAGTCTCAGTAGTAATTTGATTGACAAAGATTAGATGATTTGAGATTTGTTTTGGTTTTAATAATTTCATAAATTAAATATCTATTGAACTTAAAAATAAAAATCAGTATTTTAAATATAAATAAATATTATAAATCAGAATTTGCTTCTCTTTTCCATTTAATATTGTAATTTTCCTCAGTAATACTATCTCACATAAACTTCTAACGAGATTCAAAATTGTAATGAAAGACGACAAAACATTTTAAAGTATTTAGCAACTAATATACCAACCAATAATATAATGGTGACAACACAATTTGCATTTCCATTAGAAGTAAAATTTCGAATTTTATGCTATATTTTAAATATTAAAATTGATGTATTATGCCTGTATTGTATATCAATTTGTTTGATTTTTTTTTTTTTTTATTTCAAGTATCAAATTAAGTAATCAATAAGTTTAAATGATATTGATGAATATAAACAAAAATATAGATTAATTGAAGAAAAGGCAGTTGTTAATTTTATTTAATATTTATACATTAATAGGTACTTGAAATATAATAAAGACTTTAAAAATATGAATATATTTCTAATACTTTATTGGCCATCCTTTTAACTTAATGACAGCTATAAATTTGAAACGCATTGAAGAAATTTATGTATTCAGCAAATCTTGAGAAATAATTTGGTTTCATGTTAGCAAAACTTCAATAATTCCTATTTTCATTCCCAGCTTCTTCTTTAGAATTTATATAAATCTTTGCACCATTAATTTTCAATTAAATACAAAGATTGTTCATAGCATAACTACTTTAATCTTGATACAATGAGGCATATTTTTAATATTCAGAGTCATGTGTGTGTTGAAGGGTGAAATTAAATTTACATGGCATTGGGCTTATGAGAATATAAAAGCGACATATAAGATATATTCATATACACATAATTGAACTTAACATATTTTTAAAAAAAATTTGCCTGCTAAAATGTATGTTAAGATCAATCTATATTTACAAAACTTTCAAATTCAAACATTTATATACTGATTTAATTTTTTATTAATATATTCAATAAAAATATTAATTTTATGAACACTCAATACTATATTCAAAAAAAACTATAAAGAAAATAATTTTATTAAGATCAGCATACATTTAGAAATGGTATGCATCATGTTAAAACTACAAGATACTTTACATATAAAATATGTGATATGTATGCCGTCTTATGAAATCTCTTGCTGTTATATAACATGTTTAGAAGATATAAAATGCTATATATTTCAATATGTTAACAAGCACAATATTCAAAATTCTTTATTTTAAATACAATAACATCTTGGAAAAAATATTTAAACCTTATATATAAAAATGTGTGTGTGTGCGTGTATTATAAAGAAATTATTATCAAATTAACTATATTATTTCAAAGAAATTTAAAACATATTAGCAACATACCTTCCATACATTCATTAACAGAATCATAATCAGAATAGCTTCTTGTTTCTGGCTTTCCAGGTTGTGCAAGAAGAAGAGTATGGGCCTAAAAAATATTGTTTAACAATTTTATTTCAATAATATATTTCAAATTAAGGTTACCAAAAAAACATAAACTTAAAGTTAAAACAAAATTTAACATTTTAAAATGTCTAAAAAAATTTTTAATGCAAAAATTTTTAATTTCAAACAGCTAATTGAAATTTTTTTAAATAAACAATTAAAATTTTAGAACTAAATGCAATCAATTTAATTATTTTTATGCAATGTTTTTAGCTCTATTCAATTCATAATATACTTACTCAATTAAGCAAAAATAATTTTTTTGTTAAAAATGCAACAAAACTGGAAATTTATAAAAAATTCAAACTTATTTCCTAGAAATAAGAATTCCTAATATTATGAAATCTGAATTACTAAATAATCAGTTTAAATATTACTGTAAAAACCTTAATATTAGAAATTTTAAATTAAAAATATATCTATTGATTACAAAACGTAAAAAATTATTTTATACATTGAAGTTTGTTTAAAAATAGAAAAAGATGATTTTAAAGCAAAGTACAATTATTAACTTTTTTTTTTTTTTTTTTAATCCTATGCCCAGCTGAAGCCAATTGGCTATATACTGTCAAATAAAAGTGTGAAAAACTAAAATGAGAAACATCTCTAGCGTAAGCATCCTTTAATTTTGAGCAAATAAGGAGATGCTGTCCATTCATAGAATCAGCCCAACACAGAGGGCATGAAGCAGAAGTTGTTACACTAATTTTATTGAGATATTACAAGAAAAAAATCATGGTGTGTCAACATATGAAAACTAGTGAATCCAATTCTCCTTGGTAAATCAAAAGGAAACCTATTCTTGTCTTGCAGAAAACACTCCCAACTGTTCCCAGCAGCAATATTACTAAACTGGAGTTTTCTTATGTCCTTAAATATGGTCTTGATCAATGATTTTACAGTTTATAAAGGAAATGGGAAAACGGTATTGTGACAAAATCAAGGTCCACTTTGCAAATGCATCTACATCTTCATTCTGAGGAATCAGAACATAACTTGGGATACATGAGAACATTTTTTCTCCCATTTTCAATAAGATGACTAATAATTTTTTTTATAAAGAACTTCTTGCAAAGAGGAGGAAGTTTCTATTTAACAAAGGCTGAATTGCAGCCTGGGAATCAATAAAGAATACAATTTTTTTCTGCCAAAGAGACTTTAAAGCCTTGACGGCAAGAAGCACTGTAGAGATCTCACCATCAAATTTGGCACTAAAGGTTCCTGCAGGGTTTTTTAAGTTGAAAGAATTGGCAAAATGTCCAGGCACCAGCATTTCCCATAATGGAATCCCTCAGTATAATACAAATATAAGTTTATATATTTCCTTCTTTAGATTAAATAATATTTCACATCCTAAAAAAAATTTTTTTTTTTTTTTGGCCATTTCATTTTAGATTTATAATAAATGGGGATATTTTAATTTTTTCATATTAGACATCAATTTATTTATATTTTAGTCTTTCTTATGAGCAAAGTTTAAGCATCTTTTACATGTTGAATTTAAAAAGAACTGAATTCAGAATTTTTTTTTTTTTTTAGGAAGATTGAAAAACTAACTTTAAATTAATTAAAAATTTAATATTATATACAGAATAGTTTATTATTGTTTTTTCATATTTTTTTACTATTTGAAATCAATAAAAATTAACAATGATAAACTATTTAAAACTTTCCCAAAATATTTTCAAATATCAAATTTATTTAGTATATTTTAATGCTTCATTTAATATATCTAAGTCTATAATTACAAATAATGATTTTTTGTTGTTCTTTTATGAATTTTAAGCCTATTTTTCAAAGAAAACTTACATAAATCAAAATATGTAATAAACTAAACGGATAAAGAACTTATACATTATTAAATTGAAATTATATATGCAAGTACATAGGCTAAAAGCACCAGTTATGGTAAGGGCAACAGTTTTGGACCACTTCAATAATAACTAAACTAAATTATGTTTGTAATAACTAAAATAACTTTAGCAATAGCTAAACCAAAAACATTCACTCGCATTTTTAATATTTTTCTTTGTTTTGAATTATTGACCTTAAAAATAACTGCAAAAAAAACAGCAATGTTTTCTGATATTCATTATGAAGACTTTAATTTCTTTATTACTGGCTTTAAGAGTCATTGATTATTGATAGAACAAAATAAGCTTCCAAAACTAGTCTTTTATTAATTTATTTTTTTTTTTTAAATTAGGATGAACAAAACTAATACATTGAATTTCTCTTCTGTAACAGCTTTGTTCACCACTTGGAATACAAGATACTAAGTATTGCAACAAGTAACTTTAAAACATGGATTTAGTTTATATCTGCAAAACTTTTTAATGTAATATAAAATATATCAATATCAGTTTTTAATTTGTAATATAATTATAGCTCCAATAAACAAAACTTTTTCTTAAGATTTTATATTACCATAATTTCTTACCTATAATACATAATATTAATTTCTGGTGATATAAGATGCAACCTTCAGATGATTTGTGACTGTTTATTTATTTATTTTTTTTTTTAGCATAATTTGTACAAATAAAGTATCTTTATTACACACATGGAAGAGATCTCAGAATAATACATATTTAAGCATTTAATGATTTTTTTTTTTTTTTTTTTTTTTTTTTTTTTGACATAAGAGGTGAAATAAGTATGGAAGAATAATGATAATTCATTTGAAATTAGTTTTGAATGGTAAAATAACCTTGGTAAGGTAAATAATCTGGTATCTTAAACAATAATGGTAATCTTTAATTGCACATATATATTTTAAACTAGTGGACCCAGCAATGCTTTACTATTTTTATATCTGAATAATTAAATACAATTGAGGTTTTATATCAATTTATTTATTCAATTAACATAAACTGAATTAAGTACTGTAATTTTTATAGTTTTGTTTATTTTTTTCCTTTCTTCAAGCTGGTTAAATTATTTAATTACACACAGAAATTAAATTTTGTAATATTTCATTTATTAATTTTTGTATTCAAAATACTTTTTTTAGACAGTAGTTGAAATTTGAAAATCCAATCTCCATTTAATACTATAAAAACAACAGCACTACTTATTGCATTTCTTTAAAACCACCCTCTACGCACTCCTGGCCCTAATAAGAACAAATTGAAAAATTTGAATAGTTTTTGAGTCTCTAGGGACATACAAACATTGGCTTTTCTTTTATATAGATATGTATAAGTTATAAGAGACAAAAATTTTGAAATGTTTTATGTTTGTTACTAAATTTCCATTTCATCATAAAAACTTCCTAAATTTGCAGTTTCTATATATTCAATATCAATGGTATCAATTGTTATGTGGTAATATCAATGGTATCAATTGTTATTTTCCTTTAATAGCAAAAAAATAGTAAAGTCATCAATTTCTTTTCTAATTTTTAAAGGTATCTTCTTCGTAAATTTTAGTATACCATTTAGATGAAATTCAATTTACTTTTGCATTATACCAGCGGCCACAATATATATATATACACAATATATATATATATATTTCATTTATACTAAAATGATCTTAAAATTGAAAAATGTCAGGCTAGCTTAAAATATTAACCACAGGTAAAATAGGGAATACTATTGATACATAACATTTTTAAGAAAGCGGTAAGCAGGTGAGAATTGTCTGCATTTATAGGTTACTGGTATATTTATATTTGCTTCATTCCAGAAAATTATAATTTGTAATACTTTGCTGTAAATTAAAAGACACAAAATCACAGTATTCACTTTGAATTATCAATACAAAATGCTATAATTAATAGGAAAAGTTGTTTTAAAGAATAAATTATATGAGAAAAAAAAGAAAATGATGAATAGCCATACATGTGTGTGAGCCAATTTTCTTTGATAATAGTTTAAAAAATCATTTTAGAAAAATTTGTTTTCAATACTACAACCAATGATTTAAAAAAACATCATGTAAGATTTGAATTTCTAGCAATCAATAATTTAGATAAATGCTTTAATGTAAAATAATCATAGTAATAAATAATTTTATTTTGTCTCTTGAATATTTATTATTTGACAATTTTATTATATGAAAAATAGTAATTACTTCATATTTTAGAGTTTTCTGACAATATCGTTAACTAAGAATTATTAATATAATTGTTGAACCCTGTCAAATAAAACTGGATAGAACCAGCACCCAAGACTGGTGAAACCTAGTTTTATTTCTTTTTAACCAATTCTTTATCTGGCTTTTTTTCTGCTATTCATTAAAGTTTATTATTAAATAAAAAGCAATTAAACTTCATATGAAATCATATCTAAATTATCTTTGCTTATATGAATTTCTCACAATTAAATTCTTATTCCAGCATTTCTCTTAAACTAGGCATTAGGTAATTCACATTTCAAATTTAAAAGCATTTATACAATAAAACACATTTATCACAAAAATATAAATAACAAATCACTTGGCGAATTATTTCGTTTTTTTAATAACAATTATAGGTAGATTAATTGCTTCGTTTTATAATAATAATAACGAACTTTTTATAAAAATATGAATAAGAGGTGAAACATCAGTCTGAATCTATGAATAAAGATAAGGAACGTAAAATGAATGAAAACGCATTTATACAACTAAATTCTTTAAACAAAAATCAAATCAAATTGCATATCAACACTGAAAATTCGTATTTTTAACACTTGTCCTAAGCAAAGCTACAACTATTTCGCTTTAATTAATTTGGCATTGATAAAAACTGACAAATTATCCAAACAGCAATTAAATCAAATATGAAAGGTTAACATTACCATATTTTTAGCTCAAATATGCGATATTGACAACGGTCAGCTACGCAATATTCGGCCACCAAAAACCACAACAAAAATCTTGTCCAAATGCCATAGGGATTCGAGAACTTCTGTGAAAAAATTCTAGATTAAATTTTCTCAATCAAACTATCGAATACTTTATAAAAAGTTTTTTGATAATTTATTAGGAAATAATAATTATTTAAAATTTTATATTGCCCCAAAATGTAATAATACAAATTTTACTGCAAACTGAAAGTTTAACAACTAAGTTTTTATATATGAATATGGCAACAACTTGAATATGTTGGAAAATATCAAATGTAAGATATGCAAGAACGGATTTTCTAAATAAACCTTCTCTTAGCCGTTGACGATGTCTGTTAGTGAGCTTGAAATTGATATTGATTGTGATCTAAGTAACAAATTCGAAAGATCAGCTTCAGCTCCATCATCACCAAATGAAAGATCTACTGTTCTTCGAGATATTGGGAATGTAGGTGGTCTTGCTAAAACAAGACGAGTGACATTCCCAGACGATGAAACTATAGTTACTGGTTATTTTGAAGCACCTGACCCATGGGGCGAAGGTTAGCATTAAAATACTAAATATATAAAAATGCATTCATTTTATTTAATTATTATTAACAAAATTTATATGCGTTTAATAAACTATCAAAAACTTACAAATGAAAATATTCATAAGATTTATTTGCAACAACAATTCTAATATAAACTTAATAAAGTGGCATCTTAAATCTTTTAGAAATAATTGAATTTATTTCTAACACAAAGGTATTATTGTTTTTTCTTTTCGGGTTTAAATTGCACATTACACCATAAGCTAATATCAGTTTACTTAAAATCAACAATCAAAGCAAATAAATGTGCTCATTACTTTATTAATAATTTAAATTTTTCTTATTGTACCTTAATTTTTAATTGAGTATTTAAATTTTGTATTGCTATGAAATAATAAAATGCTTAAGTTCGATTACATTGAAGTAAAATTTAAAAAAGAAAGTAGATGAATATAGGAAAACAATCTAATAAAATGTTGTTAAAATTTTTGGACTAAATTGTCTACATATATATTCGTTATAGAGATATGATTTATTAATTTATATTTTTGGTGCAATTTTTATTATTACTATGCCTATTATTTAAATGATGACAAAGAGGATCACCAATAGTTCTTGCAACATGTATATTTTGAGTGACATCTGTTATGACTTCCAGTTTTTAAATGTCATACCTAAGTAAATTATAATCTGATAGAAGTCTATTATAATTAAGAAGTACCAGGAGAAGTGAATTCTATTTTTGACTTTGATTGTGAAAGAAAGCTTAAGAAAGTCGGGCATTTTTGCTTAAACCCTTAAAATAACCTATGAAATTTGTCATTTGTTGTATCTTCACTTCCTATTTATAATCTACAACAAAGAGATAAAGCATTGTTTTACAACACATTGGAATTGTGGAATTCCTGTTCATTGGAATTTAATAAAATTGGTAAAAATATTAGTCATACAATTCTAGCTGGCGTAATTTTTAGTTTGTAAAAGTATAGATCTTGCATGTTCTTTGACATACCATGTGCCAATCAATGGCACAAAACTATTAAATAATTCTCCTGCTTTAATTAGCATTTTTTTTTTTTTCATTAATATGTATGAAAAATTACATTGTAAATTGAAAATAGGAAAAAAATATACATTTAAGAACTATTGTAGAAGCAAAAAGAGATAAAGCACTGTTTTACAAAACATTGGGATTGTGGAATTTCTATTCATTGAAATTTAATAAAATTTGGTAAAAATTTTAATGTTGCAATTCTCCACAAATTAGAAAAACCACCCCCACACACACATAAAAAAAAAAAAAAAAAAAATCATAACAGGCTTTTTTTTTTATAACTTGAAAAAACACAAAAAGGAAATATAGCAAAAATAGTGTTTAAGTTATATGTATAATTAGCTTTGATATGAAGTGATAACATAGGGACAAAATTTACTAACAAAATGGCATATATTTTTTAAAAATTTTAATAATTTACCATATTTGGTGACGCACATGATTTGAACACATGGCGATTATGGATGCGATCAACAAACTTTTGAAACTGCATTTTGACCATCCAAACAAATACAAGGCACATATAAGCGTGTTTAGAACATTTTTGTCCCATATTACCCTTATTGGTATTTAATTATAATTAATAAAGAATCAAAAATTGATTTTAAGTCAAATCACTATTTTACTGACAACTTTAGGGAGAAATAAGTGGTGTTATAACTTATGGTTTATTTAATTTGAAGCTCAATTTTAAAACTATAGCATTGTTCAAGATTTAACAAAATATAATTGTGGCATTTGGCGAAAATATTTTAGATTTCATTGCAGATATTCTTATCCAATTCGAAAATGATAAGAAATACTATGTTTTAATGACTACTTTATTAATCAGATTAACTGACATTGATCTTCGCTAAAACATCCATGTGATTTATTGTAATACAGTAGAACCTCTGTAAGTCAAACTTCAAGGAAAATGCCAAATAATTCGAGTTATGGAGGATTTCGACTTATGCGGATTTTGTAAGGAAATATTCGACTTGTAGAGGGTTAGATTCATTCTAACTTATTTTGAATTAGGTAAAATAAATAAAAACTCAAGTTACAGAGGTAATAAACATGTTTATTTGCAACTGAAAAGTTATATTATATTCTACAATAAAAAATCAAAATAATTCCTCCTTAAACCATTTAAGTAAACACTCCTCCAAGCTGGGAAAAGCTGCAATTCGTTGTCTTTTGCAGGACAAACTTTGACCATTTTAAATTTTTTTCATGGTGTCCGATTCGTTTTTTTATTGTTGAAAGAGTATTAATTGGTAGGCCAAATTATTCAGCAACGTCTTTCTTCTTTTGACAACACCTCACAGCTTCAAACTTTACAGCGAGAGTCAAAGTTTTCAGTTTACGTTTCACAGCACTTATTTTTTAACATTATTCGTATACTTTTGCTAAAATAGTGTGTATTGCAGTAAAAGCAAACTACTTCTGATATTTTTGCAATCGACAACAAAAGATTTGCTTCGCTAGAATTCAAATGAAATCAATATCAGCAATAATATGAATTATAAGAATAAGAATATTTCATAGAATTGGTCATTCTATTTACTGTATATTCATACATTGTTTTCTAAGAAACAATGACGTGCATTGTCGGCAAATCCTTAAAAGCTGGCAACTTATTTTTCTTCGAGCTATAGAGGTAATTAGTTTCAAATGATCGAGTTGTAAAATCAAGCATAGCTAATGTTCGAGATACAGAGGTCCAGTTGTTTTTTTTTTCGAGTTACAGAGGGAAAATAAATAATCCTTCTATCTAATTCAAGTGGACAAACTATTTTTTAGAATTTAAACTTTATGCAACTAACTGAACACCAATTAAAACTTAAGGAACTTAATCATGTAAAGCTCGATCTTGGTTTGAGAAGAAAATTCAACTGGCAGGTTATTGCTGATGTTTCAGAACCTATGATTGATGACTTTTTGCATAACTGTGGTCTCTTGGTTGGCTTAAAAATGCAAATAGTTTATCAATTCCTTAACTTTCCTCTATGCACAGTTAAAGTATTGAAAGGTCCATCTTTTTTTGCAGCCATCTTAATCCTGATATTATCTGTTTTAGAAGAATTTAAAGTATACCACTTCAGAAAATATTGAATCAAAGAAAAGGAAATCTAATATAGTTACTCATTTAATAGTGACAAAGAGGCCATCAATCATTTACATTACCACCTAATGAATAAAAATTGTGAAGGCTGAATTCAAATAAATAATAAAAGCAGCATTTGTCGTCCATCAAGCAGCTCGTGAAGAAGAAAGATGGTACTTGGACCTTGTGGAGATTATCTTGCCCTTAACGCTATCACATAAACTGATCAATATAACATATTCCACCTTATACTTTCATTAAGCATACCACCAATTGTTGAAGAGTTAGATATTCAAAAGGGCATTCATTTTTAAATTTGAATTTCCAGGCATGACATTTTGATTCTTGAATGCTGCATAGGCCCATTCAATTCTTGGGAACTTGACTTCTGCTTTCCATACATTAATAATATTCTTGCAGCATCATACAATATTTTAAATGCCTCCAAATTAGTTTTTTAGGGGTTCCATGAACACAGTCTGATACTTAAACTCGGCAAATGCATTTTGCCTAACAAATCAAGCTTTCCTTAACATTATTTAGCGGGCATGAAGAAAAATGACAACTGCAAAATACAATGGACTGATGAATCATCTCATGCTTTTAAACTATGTAAAAACAACTGCTCACAGCAACCACTCTTGCTCATTTCATCACCAATATTACATGCTTTAATCATAGATGCTTCTGACAAAGCATTAGAATCCATAATTCAACAGCATATTAATGGACACTGGCAGCTCATTAGATATGAGAACAACACAGCAGAATTATTATACCTACTGTTGAAAAATCTTGGCTGCTTTTTTCCATCAGACATTACTAATATTTATTGGATTATTGAAATATTTATTGAATTCACCTTTTCACTGACCATAAACTATTCACATTCACTTCTTATCAACAGATGAAAAACATCTCTTATACATCTGGTATCACAGTTTATAATAGATATTCAACATATATGGAGAAGATAACATTGCTGATGCCTTATTGAGAATGGATGAATTACGGATATGTCTGTAAATTGAATATGCAGCTGAAGCACAGGAGATAGATGCAGAACTAAAATACATACTTTCTTCTCCAAATTCTTTCCTGAAACTGAAAAAATTACCTATAATCAGATGCAATTTTTTAGACTGCAAAAAAGGAATTTCTTTCCTTCTTTTTATTTTTGTTGGACATTTCATGAAGTTGAGAACAGCCGCCTGATTTTAGAAATGAAGTGTTTTACATTATTTATTATCTTTTTTTATCACGGTATTAAATCTACTACAAAATTGATATTCAAATACATATGGTCAGGTATCCAAAAGAATAGAAATTTGGTTAAATGCTGCATTAAATTCCAAACGTCTAATACATGTACAGTCTGCATCAGCAATATCACATTAATAATCTACATTTCAATAAAATTAATGTGGTCATTGGATCTCTTGCCTCCATTGGAAGATTTCTGTATTGCTTAATTATCATTGATTCCTACTTGAATTGGTCAGAAGCAACACCTATACCAAACATCCTAGTCGAAACAGTATCTTAATGTGTTAATCAAGAATTGATTTCTCACTTTGGATGTCTTACAATCATTGCGACTGTTCAAAGAATCCCATTTGAATTATCCAAATTCATGAGATTCAAAAGACAATGCACATTTTCTTATCAGCCACTGTCAAATGTTGTTTGAGCATTGGTACTTCATAAAATAAAAACTGCTATTATGTGCCATGAAAATCAAGCTTGGCAAAGATCTCTTCCAATCATTCTGCTTGGATTATGCACAACTTGTCACACCAATTTTATTCTACATTAGCTGAACTTCATTATGGTGAAAATATTTTGTTACCATGTGACTTCTTCGAACACCCCCAATCTGAAACTCCTTAAACTTTAAAAGAAATATTTCATGATCTGGTACCTGTTTCATTTGCAAACCGTTCATTTTAAAACTTGCTCACATATCTAGTGTTCTAGCTCACATTCTAGTGGACATTCAGTGTTCGCCATAGCTTACAAACGCAATATCGAGGGTCATATGAAGAATTGACAAAATCTTCACCATTTAAATAGGGATAAAAAGGTTAATGTATTAATAAACAGAGTAAAGCCATGCTCTTTGAATAACTACATGGATGCATCAATTGGTCACACCAAAATGGATTTTTAATTTAAGACATTCCCAAATGAAAATCAACAGACGTGTAGTTCTACTATTTAGTTGTGGAGAATTTTTATTGTTTGCTGCTTCATTCTGCAAACTAGTGATGTAATATTCAAACCTTGATGTCTACAATGGATTATTTTCTGCACTGTACTGTGAGAAAAAAGATAATTATGCTTGTTACTACAAATTCTGTCCATTTCTTGGAGTAACATTAACTTGTAGCTGCAAGGAAAGATACAATAATAGTGATTCATCAAAGCAAAGTTGGTTTGGTGAAATATTCGTTACAAGTGTAAGATGTATTGTGTAAAAAAAATGTTTTTAACATTTCTTAGGTCACCAACATATTTTATTGCCATGTAAATTATGTTATTTATGATTTCATTTTACTTCTCTACTACAAATTAGAAAATTCTATAGCCAATTCCCTGTTGTATCCTTGTTTTAACATGTCAGATATATTAAAAATCTAAAACATTTTTGATAAACAAAATCCAGAGTGTGAATAAAAATTTACATGGAAAATATTCATGTGAATATAAATAATTTTTTACTAATTTTAATATGATTCAAATTTATGCTTGACAAATTTGCATTTAAATTTTTCTTTAAATGTGAGGAAATCATTTCTTGTGTTTTTCTTTGTCTTTTACACAAGTTAGTTATTTTTTAATAAATGTTATTTTTTTAAATGTTTTCAATTAAGCATGTAAATAATTTCATGCATATTTTTTTTTTTTTTTTTTTTAAATATGCATTTATCTTTTTAGAATATCCTGTTTCCACTGATAATATAGTAGCTGCTTATAGAGCAGCATGCTGGAAACAAGGTGTCAAACCTTTACAAAAGAGTATTACAGCAATTACAGGTTAGTTCAGTAATATTTTTTATATGTGTTATTATATTTTTTTCCTATTAAAATAGGTTATCAAAATAATAATAATAGTACTTAATTAAAAATTTCTCCTTGCAATAAGAATTTGATCTGTATAGATTTGACATTCTTAAATATAAATATGGCATCCAAGTTGCAGTAGCTAATGACTTGCTAAGGCAACAGTTCTTTTAAATAAATAAATTGCTTTCTTTCTGAAATGTTTTTGTAAAGTTAATACAGCTGGTCAATCTGGCTATATATGTTTTATTTTCAATGAGTATATTCAGGACCGGATTTTCCTATAGGCTAACTAGGCTTCAGCCTAGGGCCTCAAGATCAAGAGTGGCCTACATTCAAATTGTTAACAAAATTAGAATTACACTATTCTAAAAACACTGAATCGAGGGCCTGAATGGCCAAGTGTGTAGCGCTCGGTGCCATAGGTTTCGGGTTCGAGTCCCGGCGGTGCCATAGATGTTTGTTGTGGTCCGGAATCCACTTTTTAAGCCGTAGGTCTCGTTCTCATTTGACTGTAACAAGCGTCATGGAGCAGAAGTCAGACTTCTACCTACGGGTGCTCCATCACAACAAAAGCTGCCCCCTTTCCCTCCATCCATGAGTAGATTACTCATAGGTTGTCCGTCCCGCACTGCAGGACACTGAGGATTAGTCCACAACGAATCGAAAATAAGGAGAAATTCTACACATATGACTAATAAACAAACATAAAAATGTATTGATTAAGATCAACGTATTCGGCTCATTGGTTCTGTTCGCTTGTATATACTAGATTGCGCCAAAGTATAATTCATACGTTCACTGATTGCTATGGCAAATATTGACGTGCCTTATGCTACTAAGCTCTGGTTTGTTCATGCATATATAAAGTGTAGATTGGAACTTTAAATGTGAATTATTATGAAATAAATTTATTTGAATTGAATTTGCTTTTAATCTTCAATGTATTGAATATATTTAATTTAATTTGATAGAAAATATAATTTTTATTTTTGTAGTGAAAGATTTTTTTATTATTTGAATTTTGTTTCTTTGTAAATGTTGTGTGTTATGTTTGATTAATTATTGTTACAAGTACTATATATGGTGCTGAGAATAAATGTCCAAATAGGTGTGTTCGACTTTTTTTTTCATTTTTTATAAAGATTAGTACCAATCACAACATGTTTCATTTAACATATTGATATATATCATAGTAATGAATGTATTTTATTATCTCTCATGTAATTTACATACTTAAAAATGGGAGGTAAAAGGGCGTCATAAGTGGAATAGCCTAGGGCCTCTTTTAATCTAAATCCAGACCTGACTATATTACACAACTCTTCTCTGCCAATTGATTAAAGAATTTCACTAGATTTTATGCATACAGTACTTATTAACAATCTTTAGAATTTATCAGACAGTTTTTATTATTATTGTAAAATTCAAGAGAATTCGAAAATAAAACAACTACATCTTTCTGTTTTAGCAGTAAAAGGGCTATTTAAAAAATAAATGTGTAGGGAACCTTGTGTTCCTGAATTTAATGTGGTGTGTAGAAGTCAAAATTGTGAAATCAAAATAAGGATGCAGTTATTATGGGAAAAAAAGCCATCATTATTTCTATAATTTGCTGGCATAAAAAGTTGCATAATCCCAAGGCACCTAAACTAATATCTGGCAATACTATTTTTATTTTAAATCAATAGCTCCTCAAAATAAATGCTACCTGATAGAATAATTTTATTATATACACTGAGTGACAAAAGTCATGGGATAGCAATATGCAAATTTTCAGATGGCAGTAGCATCTCGTAGAACAGGTATAAATGCTCAGTGCTTTCGCAGAGCTTTCATTTCTGTTCAAGTTATTCATGTGAAGAGGTTTTGACGTGATGATGACCGCACGACGGGAATTAACAGACTCTGGACGCGGAATGTTAGTTGGAGCTAGACGCATGGGTCATGCCATTTCGGAAACCGTTAGGGAATTCAACATTCCCAGATCCACTGTGTCAAGAGTGTGCCCAGAGTATGAAATTTCAGGCATAACATCCCACCATGGACAGCGCAGTGGTCGACCGCCTGCACTTAACGACCGAGACCGGCGACGTCTGCAAAGAGTCGTAAATTCTAACAGACAAGCAACACTGCGTCATATAACCGCAGAAATCAATGTGGGACGTACAAGGACTTGTCTGTTAGAACTGTGCGGAGAAATTTGACTTTCTTGGGCTATTCCAGCAGAAGACCGACTCAAGTGCCTTTACTGACAGAACGACATCGTTTGCAGCGACTCTCGTGGGCACGTGAGCATATCGGTTGGTCCCTAGAAGAATGGAAAACCGTGGCCTGGTCCGATGAGTCACGATTTCAGTTGGTAAGAGCTGATGGTAGGGTTCGAGTGTGGCGCAGACCCCCACGAAGCCATGGACCCAAACTGTCAGCAAAGGCACTGTTCAAGCTGGTGGTGGCTCCGTAATGGTGGGGGCTGTTTTTTTCATGGCATGGACTTGGTCCTCTGGTGCGACTGGACCGAACATTGACTGGAAATGCTTATGTTCAGCTACTTGGAGATCACATGCAGCCATTCATGGACTTCATGTACCCAAACAACGATGGGATTTTTATGGATGACAATGCACCATGTCACCGGGCCACAACTGTTCGCGATTGGTTTGAAGAACATTCTGGACAATTCCAACGAATGGTCTGGCCACCTAGATCGCCCGACATGAATCCCATCGAGCATTTTTGGGCCATCATCGAGAGGTCTGTTTGTGCCCAAAATCCTGCACCATCAACGCCACAATTATGGACGTCTATCGAGACAGCATGGCTCAATATTCCTGCAGAAGACTTCCAACGACTTGTTGAGTCCATGCCACGTCGAGTTGCTGCACTTCGCCGGGCGAAAGGAGGGCCAACACGATATTAAGAGGTATCCCATGACTTTTGTCACTTCAGTGTATTTGGATATTAAATCTATAAGAATCAACTTTTTTTTTTTTTTTCTGAGGAATTTTAATGTTGACCAATAAAAATTCTTACTTCTCTAGCCTGATGAATGCAAGGAAAGAAAATTATATTATTTAGCTAATTAAATATTTTAAAATATATTTCTTATTGTTTTAGACTGTTCAAATGACTGCTGATCTTGATTTTGAGCTTAATTTGAAGGGTAATATGTGTTTTATGCTCTTAACTAAGAAGTTTCATGTAAACATAGTGTTAAATGTTTATGCATATTTACTTTTATATCTAATGCCATTGAAATTATTATATCTATATTAAAATTTTGGAAACTGACATTATTATTCAGTTCTTTTTTTTCCATTAATTGATTTCTTATCTATTATACCAGAAATTTATTTATTAGTATTTTTTGTAGTTATCTATCAAAAAATTGCTACATATATAAATGCTATAATTACAACTATTTATAGAATTAAAAGTAGCTAAATACTCAATATTGTATTTTTGTCTTGTAAATAAATGACTGCTGATTTTTTATTTAACTTTATAATCCATTTTAATTTCATTCTTATAATCTTTAATTCTATTACGCTTATTATTATCTTTGTTTCAATTGAATACTTGATTATTTAGCATTTTCTTTGCTGAAATGTTTTTAATATTGCCAAAATAATTGAAAATTGAAACACATAAAACACATTGAAAATTGTCATTGAGTTCCATCATTTCAGTTTAAATTTACTGCCATTTATTTTCAAAATTTATTGTTTTGAACTGCAGTTAGATTGAAATAAAAGCAACTAAAATAAATTTCATATTATATATTTTAAATTTTTCTACTATTTAAAGCATAAAATGAAGCCAATTTTATTACCCTTTATTTAATCTGTTTCTTATATGTTTAAATAAATAGGAAGTACTATATGTAAAATATTATTATAATAGAATAAATTTCTAAAAGTCATTTATTTGTATCTTTAAAACTGTATTGATTTTATTCTATTATATTTTGTTAAATAGGAGAAAATTTAGATGCTCATCATTGTGAAGCTCTGGAAGAGATCTTTAAAAGACTTCAGTTTCGTTCATTGCTGCTTGAAAATTCTAACTTGGACGATGAGGTATTGAAAGGAAATAAATTCACCTGTTTTATATTTTTAAATTTTCATTTGAATATAAGTATGTTTATGAGAGTTATTAAATAATTTATTCATCAGTTGGTAACAAAAATGCTTAAATTTTTATAGGGAGCAGCTGCTATATTTGACATGATTGAATATTATGACACAACAAGTCATTTAAATATTTCATGTAATAAAAATATTGGCAACCAGGGATGGCAAGCCTGTTCAAAAATGTTAAAAAGGGTAAATACATTATTCATTACTCGTGACATAAATATTTATAAAATGTATATTGGAAGCATATATAGTAGGTTATAAATGTGTTTTGTTTATATATATATATATATGAAATTATATATATTTATACGAAAATTTAATTTTCCTTATATTGAAAAGATTTATTTTTTAAATGTGCTGTTGGAAAAGGTCTGTTTTGTTTAAATTGGAAATATACATTTAATGGATCAAATTATTTTTATTAAAATTTTCCATTTTGTATATTTTAAGTAATATTATGAAATATTCAAAAGAATTAGCATTTTAAGAATTACCAATAATGGCCATGATAGAAATCAAAAGTAACTTTTTTTATATTCAACAGATTTTCAACATTAGTACTTGTTTCTAAAGAATATGAACAAGACAATTTATTTTCTATGTTTTCATATGAGTTTCACTATATTTTGAGGACACACTGATGGTTTAGTTCTGAATGTAAATTTTTTTAAAATTTGCTTTGTGCAATTGATCATTTGTATAGTTAATAGATATAAAAATTATTGACATATTTTGTGCTATATATTTTATTGCTTCTTAACAATATAACTTCTAAGTGTAGATAATAGTGTTATTAAAAATAACTTTAGTGGAAATATTGGCATCTAAGAACAGCAAACATGAAAAAATAGCATGATTAAAAAAAACATAATTCTGTAAGCATATATCATCATACCAGATTGCATGGCAACTCAATTATTCTGTTATAAATATACTATTATCTACTTTCAAACTTATGACTGATTAGGATTTTTATGTGTAAAAAGTATTAGTTTTATCCTTATTTTCATGTTGTTCATAACCTAAAATTTTCTATAAGGGCTTCTGAAGCTGCTAAATAAAAGGAGCAACTCTGGCTATTTTTCCTAAAACATAATGCTTATATACTTGCAGCTTTTTTTTTTTTTTTTTTTTTTTTTTTTTTTTCTTTTCTTTTCTTTTTCTTGTGTCTGTAGAGCATTTAATTTCTTATTATGCTTATGTTAAACAAATTGCATAGATAATAATTGATTTTTTTTTTTTATCAAACAATTAATTGATTTGACAGGAAGAATTAAATTGTTTTTAAAGTTTTTTATATCACTGTTTCTTCTATTAATTGGTTATGTATTTAATTTTAAGAGTTTTATAATAGAATTTATTTCATGTAAAAATATTGTTATTCAGAATTATATTTCAAAAGGAATTATTTTAGATAGTATAATTTTAATTATGGATATTATTTATTTTTACTTTTATTTTATATTTCAGACACCATGTTTGCAATACTTAGATGCTTCCAAAACATCTCAAAATGAACAAAGCTTGTTGATTCTTGGACGAGCCTTTCGCACTGGATCTTATCTTACAGCACTTCATTTAGAAAATTGTGGTATTTTTGGGAGGTCACTTGTTATTTTAGGTTTGTAGCTAATCTATCTGAATTAAATAATAATTTGTTCATTTAATTCTAATTAATATTATCCTGCTCAAATAATTAGATTAATTATTTAACTGTTAAACATTATTAATTGTAAATTATTGAAAGTTATTTTTTATTAACTTATATTGCTTTTAACTTTTTTTATCATTTAATAATCGAATTTAAAACTATTTTTACAGTTGCTGCTTTAAACTCAACAATTCACTTCTCGAATTATATCTTGGTGAAAATAAAATATGTTCTGCAGATGGATTGCAACTGGGTAATTTGTTGAGGTCTAATTCTACTTTGGAAATATTGGATCTCCAAATGAACAACTTACAAGTATGATTCTAATCATGTGTAGTATTTTAAACCAAAATATTGAACATACTGCAAAGCAAAAACTTATGTTGAATTATTAAATAATCTTATTTAATATTTTAGACTTGGGCATTTGTCATTTAATTGATGGATTGTGTCAACAAGCAGCAAACTGCGGAGAATGTTTAAAACCTTAAACTTATCTAGTAATAATTTAACAAAGAATGGAATGGCACACATAAACAGAGCTTTGGTAAGAATTATATGTATATATATATATCTTCTTGAATATCAGGATATTTTTTATTTTTAATATAATAGAAGAATGTTTTCCTCAATGATAAGACATCCTTTAGCTTAATAAGTAATTTAGACATATGAAATATGTTCTTCTGTTATGCCTTTTGAAATCCATTGTACTTTCCTTTTTTTTTAATCCTTTTCTTGTTTTCTTCCAATTTCAATTCAATATCTTCTGGATGATTTAAACAAGTCATTGTTTCTTTCTAATTGCTAAAGTATATTATTATTTATAATCTGCTGAAACCATAAGTTTGAAAGCAAGGTTCACTAATTGTATAATACTTTAATAACATAAATGTCTGTTAAAATCATAACTATTTTCATTTTCAATTATTTGTAAAGTATCCAAGAAAGCATATTAAAACTAAATATTGTCATACATTCTTTTAACAATTTAATAACTGCTTTCATAGGCTTTTTCGGCCAGTTTTGGTAATTAAACATTGCAAAAAATATGAGTCCAATGGTTATATTCTTTATTTCATATTTTAATCATCTTTTTTTTTTCCGTTATTTTTTGGGGAATATTTAACGTGGCATCTTATCATTGCAAATTTTGTTGCAATGTTATGGAAAACTTTGTAATAGTATTTGTCAATTTTCAAGTATATTTAAAATCAAAATCATTCATATTTTTTTTCATTAGTGATTTGTTATTAAATTCTGTTGTCGTGGAATTGTAATTTTCTATGTATCTATTTAAGCTTCTGTTGTGCTACATAATGAAGCTTTGCTTTGAGTTCTTAATACTTTTTTTCCTGATCAATTCAAATACAATACCACTTTAAAAATAAAAGTTATTTTAAATATTAATTTGCATTTATTTTTAAAATATCTATTAAACTATAACTGTTGTAAAATTAATTTTTTATCTGCCCTTTAGCCAAAATTTTGCAATTAACTACAGAAAACTAATACAAAAAAAAAAATTTTAAGGTTTTTTTTTTTTTTTTTTTTTTTTTTTTTTTTTTTTTTTTTTTTTTAATTTATTTATTTGCTTAACTATGAGCAATTGAAATACCTCTACTATTTGAAGAAAAGAAGAACAAAAAATAACTCCAGCTTTTGCGAAAAATAGAAAAATTTTTGCAGGTTTTTTTTAAAAAAATAATTTAGATAGTACCATTCAATCTTATACAATAATCAGCACAAATAAATGTTTATCTGTGATTGCATTTTATTTATTTTTTATGTATAAAAAAAATTATTAGTTTATGAAATCTTTACTTTAAAAGCTCTGTTAAATGGATAATGTTTAGTATTTGTATTTGTAAACTTTTTGTATATAAAATGGGTGTGTTTTTCTTTGATATTAAATGTAGTCTGTAACAAATAATTTCAACACTTGCATTGCTAGCAATCAAATCTTAAAAGATCTGTAAACTAATCTATTTTAATGAAAACCACAATTTTTTTAATTGCACTCATAATGTAATAAATTGCAACTACATTTGTGAGTGTGCATTTGTGTTGATGTGAATTTAATCAAGTTGATGTTCATTTTGATTTGAAGAGATAGTGATGTTTGTTTGCCATTTGCACTACTGACACATATAAAATAATGCTGTAAATTGTGTGATATAATTGAAAAGGTTTTCTTGTTTCTGTTGCTGTTAAAATAGAAATGATTCTCCAGGACTTAAAATATAACTTCAAAAATTAACATGTTTTAATTAAAAGAAATATTATTATTTTTGCAATCTGTAGTACGAAAAATTTTTGTAAACACATTTTATTCTGAGTTGTAAATCCATTTTCTTTATTAATCCTAATTTTTCTCAATTAAATTGTCACCCAATATGTGAAATCAAAATCAGTATTGAATTATTTAAAGCATTTATAAATGTTTCTAAATCATTGTGTGTATTTTTTTAATAAATTTTTTTTTTTTGTAACTTAAATAAATGTGTAATACATTAACATTGAAAATATTTATTTTTAACCATTTTTTTCTTTCCTTTTATAGTTAGTATCAGAGTCTCTTACAAATTTAGACCTCAGTAATAATAATATTTGTGATGAAGGTATTCAATATATGAAACAAGGATTATTGACAAATCAATCTTTGCAACAGCTAAATTTAGTGAACACAAAGATCACATGCGAAGGTAAGTTTTCTTTTAAATATGCATAGATAAAATATAAATGTCTTTTTTTTTCTTTCATCTTCCAAATTTAACTTCTAAAATTGACTGTTGCAGCCACATTGTGCAATATAGAATTTAATAAAGAGGCTATTTAAACTTTTTAGGAAAAACAAGAATTTTTGAAAGTAATAATCGCACACTTCTTTTATTGTAAAGTGCCCCAAAGATTTAAACAAAATTTATTTGGATTTATGCTCACTACATTCTTTTTTTATTTTAATTTTTAAAAACCTTCTGTTTGCATGAAAACATACTATGTAACTGTGAAAATCAATCTAAATTATGTTATTTCTAATGTAATTTCATGATATTTTTTTAATTTACAGGATCTGTAGCATTAGCTGAATTTATTGCAGACAATCAACATATTGCACAAATTGATCTCAGAGAAAATGATATTAAATTAGCTGGTCTGATGGCTCTTTCCCTGTCTTTAAAAACACAATCAGAGTATGATAAATTTAAGTGTTGATGAGACAATCATGACAGAAATGGTAATTACTTTCAAATTTATATTTAAATTTTCTAGAATATATTTCACACCTTATATTTAATAATTAAATTAAATAGATGCAAGTATGTATCTGAAATCATAATTTTGAATACATTTTTGTTAATCAATGCTATACAAAACAAACAAAATTTATGAATTTTCTTAAATATTGTTTTGTATAGTATAGCCTTTTAAATAATGTTATGAATTTATGTACAGTATCTTCCCAAAAAATAGAGCATCCTTTATAACTTTCATAATTATCATAATTAATTATCACAATTATCATTAAATCTTCACAAAAGTGGTATTATTGAAAATAGCTCAAAAGGAACTGGCTAAGAAAGCAATGTATGATTTAAACAAAATTAGCTGCTGATTAAAGTTTTCGAATTTGCAACTCAATGTTTTTAGCATAATCAGTGATTCAGTCGGATAAAATTAGTATATGATAACATTTTGTAGAGATCTAATTAAAAGTTTTGATATATGGGGGTTCAAAATTCAAATTGACTTTTCAAATGAGCTCACATATATTGAGTAATATCTCCTGTTCTAATGAATATATGTTCAAATAAATATATATATTTAATTTTAGCAAGTGTAAATGTTTTTCCAAAATTAAAAACATAATTTTTACCAAATTTTCATTAAAAAAATTGTTAAATACTGTCATGAAAAAATATATATATAAATATAATGAGTAATGTACTAAAATTTTTATGTGGTTGACTTTCTAGTGCCATCAACCCTCAAAATATAAATTTTTGTGAAAAAATTTATAAGATATTTACAAAAAATGTCAATTGGGATTCATTTCAAAAATTAATATATATATATATTTGTTTTTATGCAAATGCTGCTTCTGATGCATTGTAAAGTGCTCCAAAGATTAAACAAAATTTATTTGGATTTTAATACTCACTATATTATATTTCGAACTCAAGTTCAGAAAGTTTAAAATGAAATACTTAATTTTTTTTTCTATATAAAAAGTTCCTTGTCCATTCTTTTTTTTTAATTTTTTTTTCTTTTTGTGGTTTGTTCCTTCCATTATTTTTGTCCTGTGTGTGTGCTGATGTGTATTCATATGTTTTTATTTTGCATGCAAAGTTATAGATTGGCAAAAATCATTACTATGAGACCATTCTGGAGGGATCAGATTTCTTACTATTTAAAGCATATGCTGCAAACATAGCTTTCCTGGGTTTAAACTCATATATCATTTGATATTTAAATTTTAAATGACTATTTTATTTCTTAATAACATTTATTTAAAATAATTTGTATTTCACATAAATAACATATTTAATGTAAAAATAGCTTGTGCTAAGACAAAATTCAGAGCAAAATTTAATATCTTTGTTCTGTTAAACAATTTTAATAATCATATTTTTATATGAAATCCATTAAAAATTGATACAATATTTCCATTAAAAATATTCATTGCTAAGAATTCCAAAATATTTGAAGATGCAAGGAAAAGAAAAAATTGTTAGCCTTTAAAAATAAAAATGTATTAATAAATACAAGCATTATTGATATGTATCCAATTCAACAATGGATGTATTTATTAATATACATTAAATAAAAAAAAAATTTTATCTATGTAATAAATAAAAAGTTTAGCATTCAATTCTAATTCTAATTTTCTTATTAATATATGGATCAATAAATTAATTTCATATTGAATTTCAAATATCAAACGAAATGATTGAGTTTAATTTAATTTCTGTACAAATCATGAGATTTTTATTTTATATCAATCATAAAATTGCTAAATAATATAAAATGAATTAGTATATGTCTTGAAGTTTGAAGAAAAACTGTTAATGTAAAAAATATACTGCTACGAAACTACCAAGAGACAGAAAAAGGTACTGCATAAATGTAATTTGCCCTGTTATGAAACCATTGATAGCTGCTACAAAAATGCAATTTCCTTGCTATGAAACTACTACAAAAATCATTTTTTGATTTTCCACCCTTGTACTTCATAAGTTGGAAAATCACTGAAATATAATTCATTTGAATCCATCTTAACTACCTTTATTAATTCCATCTAACACAATTTTCATATTTAAATTATTTTTAATAAAAATTATCTGAACAAAAGAATAAAATTACTGAATTCCTTTCTTAAAAGTTATAAAAAAAAATTGCAAAAATTATCATATGTTTTTATTTAAAAACTAATATTTTGTTCTTTTACATACTATTTTCTAAAAACTATTTTACATTATTTTTCAAAAATATTTAAAAACTTTATTTGTAGAGCAAATTGCTCAGCAGTTAAATTGGAAAATGTCATGTCGTTGTTATTTCAAAGATTATAACTGCTTAAATATTTTCAAAATTTATTAGAAAGCTTCTATATATAGATATGTTAAAATTTTATTAGCTATACCAAGAAATATAAATCTGAGTTTTTAGTAAATCATTATTGATAATATTTCTTCATTAAATTTGCAGCCAATGACATTCTTTAACATATTTGCTTTTATATATTCTAATATTAATATAATTATCATTCAGATATTTTAATATGTATGTATATCATTCTTTTGCAGGCTGATGGAATGAACAATGAAATCAAACTTATAGAAGAAATAGCACATTATTGTAAGAGAAATAAGAGTAAAATAGATTCTGAACATATTCAAGATAAAGATATAAATTTTGTAGTTCAAAATTCAAACATCCCTGTTGTCACTAATGAAATGGAACTTACTGCTCTTCTGCAAGAACAAGAAGATTCTTCTAGCATTGGATCTTCTGGTGGTATGAGCCCTCATACTTTAGGCAAAATGATTCCAAGTCACACATTTCCTTGTGATCCAAAACTTACCGTGCTCTCTTCCCACAGTCCGAAAACCGTTTCCAGGTTTGCCGTGTTATTTTAGACAATGATAATCCTCCTTCTGGTCATCATTATACAAATACAACTTCAGCATCAGAAGAACTATGCAACCCATCCGAGGAACCTGTATTTTTTCCAGTATCTCCAATTGAAAGTGGTTATGACAGTACTTCCTCTTCTCCTTTTGTAAACAAAGAAGATTCCATTGAAACAGAAGTCAAGAAGGCATACATTCGACATCAAGATTCGCTTGCTATCCATAAGCAACATACTCAAGTTATAATAATGCTGTTGATGATTCGAAGAAGATAATATTACAAATGATTCTGAATCTGATGATATCAAGAATGATGACCTGAATTCTAGTCAAAATGAAAATCCACAGTCAGATTTGATGGCACGTCGACTAAGTGGTGGTAAAGTTGTTAAGAAACTTACCTTTTATCTTACCTGATGATTATACTGAGAATATAAATGGTATGAAGACTAATAGGAGAATGAGCACCCTGCTGTCATTTCTCAGAAGCTTGTACAACAGAAACCTAAAGCTTTAACTTTGAAGCTTGAAGACAATTGGAAGGTTTGGATCTTAAGAGCTCTGTACCTCTTTCTCCCTACAAGACTACGTGAAGGTTTAAGTAAGCTATTATTTTGTCTTGTTTTCTATATCTAATTTTAATGAAAAATTTCTGCTTAAAAGTAATAATCACCAAAATAGTTAAATGTTGATCATTTTAGTACGCAAAACAATTTAATTACTAAAATCATCGACATTTAACTTTTTCAACTTGATTTTACTGTTGTTTTAATTGTAATTAATAACATACTTTTTAACATATTTTAATATAAATAGTTTTAAAATTGAAGTAAACATATTCTCAAAACATTTTTTTTTTTTATTGAATTTATATCTATTACTTAATTATTTTTTAGCTAATAATTTTATTATTGTATTTAAAAATGTTTAGCTTATTAGTTTATTATTAAATCTTAATACTTGAATTTTATTAAGTTATTTAATCATTTCAACTCAGCATGATACGGATTTTTCATTTGGAGAAATCAATAATATTTTTAATATTGTCATAAATAAAATGTATAAAATGTTATTTTCAAAAGAGATTATGATGAAAATAGACGAATATCCTTGGTTATATTTCAATTTGTTAATCATAGTTTCTATTTTACTTACTTTATAATACTGAGGTTTTTAATTAAATTTATTGTAAGAATTATTAGCAGATGAAAAAAAGGAATTATAAAGTTGCATTAAATGAAATGTATGAATATAGTATTGCAATATAACATGCTGATTTATAATATTTTACATAAAAGCTGTTGGTTATTTTATAAAATTTGTTTTTTCACCTACTTTAATTATTCAATATTCTGGATATTTGTTTTTATAAAATGTCTATCTGTATGTAAATATCTATTTTGATAAATATATATTGATGTATCTTTTTATTATTTTAGTATTTCCTGAACCATTTGAGACCAAAATTGCTGTTGGAGATGGTAGCTAAAATTGGGTCTGGTACATTTAAAATGTGTTTGTATTGTGATTAATACCAGAAGCTTGCCAAAATTCTCTTGATACCGGTATATACCTGCATTTATATGTCATATTTCGTTAACCATGAAAAACCTTGTTTTGTTTGTGTTATATTCATCATTGATTTAAGCTTTTGTTTTTGTTATTTTCAATTTTAATGCACTTAATTTTACTGTCCTGATCCATTTTTTTACCTGTTTTGTTACATATATTATATTATACATAAAAAACTTATATGCTAATTTTTTAAATTGTTGTTATGAACAAAGAATGTTTCTAATGTTTTTTTTTTTTTTTTAATTCTTTCCCATTTTGAATAAAATCAAACTTTTGTATGCATGTATAAATGTTTTTGTTATTTTGCTTAATAAGCTGCCATTGATGTTTTCAAAATGTTCCCTTTTTCCCTCCTCCCCCATTTTGCATAACTTTTTATAGTTGATAATGTTTAAAATATAAAACTAATTAAAGTATTTATATTTTAACATAAAAAGTCATATTTGACTATTATTATATTTCCTTTTCTATGGAAATTGTTTGTTTTTTTATAAACTTGGAAGACAGCTATTCATTTATCATCTACGAATTTTTAATATTTTTTATGAATTTATTTAGAACTTTATTCATAAGAATTTCATGATTTCTAATCTTTTAAAAATACAGTTATTAAATTAACTTGTTTTGCACAAATTAAAAAAATAAATTATAAACTTATTCATATAGGAAGATTGGGCACATTAAGACACTTTTTTTTTAAAACTCATATTTTTTTAATCTTAATTTTTTATTGCTATAATAGTTCATTTCCAATATTGTTATTGGTTATCTTTCTATTATTTTATATATACTCTGCTATAACTGTAAAAAACAAAAGTAATTGAATCACAATTTATATAATCTAAAAGCAAATGGCATATTGGGACAACCATATTTTTATTTACAATCGCAAATGTTTAACTTTTAAAAACATTGGAAATAATGTATGATGAAATTGATTGAGATGGTTATTAAACATAACATAAATGTAGAAATTAGATCTATTAAAAAATAATTACTTTTGGTGTAATTTCACTTATATTTAATGAACATCATCATGCAAAGTTTTTTTTTTCTTTTTAGAAACAACACAAATCTCTCTCACCCCCTACACTAATGTGCCCCTCTTCCTTTATATAATTAAAAGATTATAAGCAAATGTTTTAAATAATTTTAATCTTTTATGTTGCCAATCTGTTTTTTTTTTTTTTTATTATTTGTAAATACTTTATTTTTGAACTTCTTGATTTATGTGTATTTTTGAAGCCAAATACATTGAGATTTAATTTCATAATTTTATTAGATTTTTTTTTTTATTTTAACTAGTTCACATGTTGATTCTGAATAAAGTATTTATAATTATGCTTTATAGAAAATCCTCAATGCAAGTTGTTTTGTTGTTTGATATCAAATTATTTGCCAATTTCCTTTACAGATGTATCAATGCCTAGTCATTTGTTTATTACATAGCATTATTATTATTTTTTTTAATTGTTTTGTTTTTAAGGCAAAAAGTTAGAATTAGGAATTTTTTCCTTTTATAAATCTCAAGTAACGCACAATTTAAAAAAGGAATGAAAAGAAACAAAAATTAAATAATTTTGGCAATAATTGTGTATACATAAATATTTTTGTGCAGCCTAGAAAAAATTTTCAAACATATTACAAATTTTTTGTTCATCATTAATTTTGTTTTTGAAGATTGCTTAACAATGACAATTATTATAAAACATTTTATGAAAAAACTTATTCTGTAATATGTAGTTTGTAATTAATAACTAATTTTATTAGATAATTTAATTTTTTATAATCACCATTTTAAAATATCTTAAATGATTAAACTTGTCATTAACTTCTATTTCTCTTCAATATGTTTTGTATGGTATTAATATTTTTGTGTTAAAATAAAATTTAGAAGATAAAAAAAAACCACACACAAAATTCTCCAAATTAAATTTGCTTTATCACAACACTTTATTTTAAATTTTTTAAATAATTTGAGTTAGTAACATTTATATGTATATATATAAAAAAATTCTTATATAATGATATTTTTTATATTTAATTGTGTTTCTGCTTTCAAAGAAATATGTATCTGCAACTATATTACTATTTTTTTTTTTTTTAAATTTTATTTTCTTTAATTTGAAATCGTATTAAAAATAAAGAGCTTAAAATCTCCTAATTCTAATAGATTTATTTTATTTTATTTTAAACATTGTTTTATATTGAAAATAATAAATTATTTTTATTATAAAAATTGTCATTGTTTCAATTTCTATAATTTTAAAAGTGTATGTATTTTTTTGAAGTATTCACTAATATGATACAAATTTTATTAAAGCACTAAACATCATGAAACCCCTTTAAGTCAGCAAGTAAATTTACATTTATTATGCATATTTAGTTTTTGTTACATCCCTGCTCCTCCCCCTTTTTTTTTAAAAATTAGTTCTTATTTGTATCTAGCTTGCTATATTAATGTGATAAAATATCAGCAGGTTTGCAAAATAAACTATAATCTTATCAAATTTCATTTGACTATTTTTAAAAAGTGGCATTGATACAATTTTAATTGACTTATGCACAAATTCTTCTATAAAAATGATAAAATGGACCTTTTATATCAGGTAGATGTTGAATATTTTTTTTTTTTTTTTTTTTTTCATTTTCAATACATTAGTGAAATATTTGATAATAATCTATAAAGAATTTTTTTTTTTTTTACTTTTAAGTAAACTTTAAAATGATTATATACAAACAAAAATTTTAAAAATAGACAATTCTGTAATTCCTTTTTTTTTTTTTTTTAATTTTGTTTCCACTTTATATACAATAAAAAAAAGACATCACTTTTTCAGTGTGAGTTTTGTGTCCTTTCTTTGTATTTTTTATTAATTTTTACTGCTTAATATTTGTATTATGTATTAAAAGTCGTTTTAATTTTTATTTATGGTAAAAAATTCTAATAGCTGAAAGTTGTTATATTCTTTGAATATTGAAATACATATTTTAATGATTTATATTTGGATATTCTTTATTGTTTTTAACATTAATGTGCATATCTTTGTCTTTCACTTGTTTTTGCTGCACACATTTCCATTGTTTTATGAAGATCTCAGTGTTAAAAATTATATTTTAATGTTGTACTAATTAATAAATGTGATCATTTTAGCCAGCTTTTGTGATTGCACTTTTGTTAGGTTGTAAAATCTACCATTCTTTGATTTTTGTGGGTTGGTGTATATATATATGTAATACTTATGTATATATTATTTTCAAAATATTACAATTTATGTATAAGCCACAAAGCACTCATAAGCATACTTATATTAAACAATGTACCTGCATTTATGACATGATTTCAACACCTATTCCCCTCTTCTCCTCCAAAGGGTTACTTTATCTAGGAAAGTTCAAATTTTCAGTGAGTTTTAGAACATGAATATTTGTGTATATTTAGTTTTACATCTAAAAATGTAAAAGCATTTTTTTTTTTTGTTTTTTGTTTTTGTTGTTAGTAAAAAGTATGGCATTTGTTTATTTAGTTGCTAAGTTTCCATTCATAAATGTATATTATCATAAGAAAAAAATCATTTTAATAATTTTAAATTATATATTTCAAATAAAGTAATTTTTTCCCCTCCCAAAGATATTTTTGAAGTGCTTTTGATTGTTTTTTGCCTATTACACATCATGGCTGTGTAGTTGATTAAATTTGATGGGTTAAGTACTACTTTATTCTTTTGCTTTTGTGATTAAAGAACAGTTGCTTTTGTTTGCACAAATTAAAATCTTTGTTATATTGCAAACATTCTTCTCATGTAATTTTTGTTGCTTATTATTAATAATAACCATCAAATTTTATTATTTTCTCCAATAGTGAAATCATATTCATAAATATATAATATTTTTTTTTTTGAAATAAATATCATTTACATACCTCTTAATGGCAAAATAATCTGATGGTAGATGAAAGTTGCCATGTTAGTAAAAAATTATAGTGTAAATGAATTTTTTTTTTTTTTTTTTTAATCTATATGCTTTGGATTTGCTCCAGCACAAATTCATTAATAACTTGAGTTGCTCTTTGTATTTTTATATTTAAAATATTGTATTGAATAATTGTTGTTGATAAATAACATTTTTCATCATACTCAATAAAATCTATATTAAGAATTTTTTATGCAAATACACTTTTTTATGTTTGCTACAGTTATGTAAAATACTGAAAAGTTATTGTTAAAGTTGCTTCTTCTTATAGTGATGTGACGAGGTTGTTTTCTTCTTTTTTTTAATGTGTGTGTTTGTGCATTTATAACCAAATAAAAAGACTGACTTGTTATATTTATTGAAAATAATATCTGATTGAGATTTTTGTGTGTGGCCTTTTTGCATGCCAATTTTCAACTAAATAAGTCTCAGTTATTTTATTAGTCTAAACTGCATTGTAATCTTGAAATTTTATAAAATGTAATGCATAAAATAGAACTGCTTAATAGTTTTCCATAACTTTTATCTAGTCCAAATCATTTTGTGTGCTTCATACATAGTTAGAAATGTTTAAAATATCAATGTGCATGTGTATATTTATCACTTTTCTGTAGTTATACTGATTAATTATTATTTATCATACCAGATTGTAAATGTGAAATATTTACTGATACTGTTGATAAAATTTTGCTCACCAAATTTTATTATGCTACATGTTGTTAACTCTTCTATGTTTATTACAAGTTCATTAAAATGTTTATATAGTTGTTGACTTGATGTTTTAGACTTTGATGATAATTAGTATCTTTAAGATTTAATGTCAATCTTGGTTGCTATTTATGAAAGATAGGGTGACTCTTGTATTGAATATATTGTTAAGAATTTCACTTTATCTAAGGTTTACATATGATATTATAATTTAGGGGTGTAAAATAAGATTTAAAATTTATTAATATGCGATATATGACTATTAAATCTTAAATTTTATGTATTTGAGATTTAAATATTTATTTTAGATGAATATTTAATAAAAAGAAATATTTCCATTATCTTCCTGGTTCTTTTTTAATTGGTTGACTAAATGCTTTTCAGTTTCATTTAAATTAACTTAGCAAAAGTTTAATTTGTAAGTCATTTACTATAATTAGTAATTTTATCCATTGGTACAAATGAAGTCATTTATTTGGATAAAATATTTTTTATATTAATTTTTTAGCTAGGGATTTTAATATAAAATGAAAAAAATATTTAATTGAAGAACATTTTTGATATAGTTTCTTACATTATGGTATTTGATATGAAAATTTATTATTCATAAGCAGAATATTTTCAATAAAATTTTAATATTTCTTCAATTTAGCTTGTTAAATTCAATTTTTATAACAAAACGTCTTTATTTTATTACAATTTCTTGTATTTAATACATGTGAAAAAATATTGATTTTTTATAAAAAAATTATACATTATAAGTTTTCTTTTATGAGAAATATATTATGACTTGTATATTGTAAGATGTATCATATAGTAAGGGAAAAGGTCACAATTTTATTGTATCCATAGTAAAATTAGAATTGTAAAAATATTATATTAAGAAATCTATGTAAAAAGTAACATAGAATGGTATGAAAAATATTCTGTATAATCTAATCTATATTTAGTTCTAGTAGAGATAGGAGATTTATTATTAAAAAGAAAAGTGAGCCATAAGTAGATGAAAAATAAGATTTTATATAGATAGCGATAAATTACAATCCTATCAGTGTGTTTATATTGATGTCTATTCTTCTCTGGATGTTGAATATTTGCTTTCAATTTTTCATTATAATGATAATGCTTCTATATTTGTCTAAATTTGCTTGCATAATTTGATATCTATGTAAATAGTTTAGAAATCTTGTATCTTGAATGTTATGACTATTTTGTGATACTGTTATAAAATTAAATTTTAAAATTGTCTCAACAGTGTAAATATGCATATATATTTTTACTAAATGAAAAAAAAAGTAATGGGCAAAAATTGTATGAAAACTTTCCAAAATAATATTCACTTCAAAAGAATTTGTATATCTTAGAAATTTTGGTATAACTCATAAATTTATCTGTAAAAAGAAGAAAAGAAAGGGAAAAAAACCGAGCTATATACATCTATTATTCAATAAAAAAGTGTTACTAAACTTTCCATCTAAAGGCAGCTGTAAATTTGATTGTAAATTTAAATGCAATAAATGGTTGGTGTTTATTGTATGTGTAATTATTCCATTGATTTAGAACCATAAAATTTTTAACAGTTACAAAAATAATATATTCTCATTCAGACAGTGATTTTTGATGAAATATCTGTAATTATTTTTCATAAATTGTGGCTAAGCCACATACCTTTTTAAAAAGGCGAGAAAACTTTTACATTTAATCCCCACCCAAGGATTTAATGCATTCAAACAAAAAAACAAAATCTGTATAAAATAGAAGCCGATGAAAGATTGAGATGATACAGCTACAAAGAGAGAACTGTCAATCAATACAGCAATGGCCCTTATACAAGCTGTTATCTGACTTGGCATTGATTTGTAAGATTTCTTACCCAACTGTCCAATGATCTAGTTAGATTGTGTGCTATCGCTCCTACTCTAATATTAAGGGTTTTGGTGTCCCCAACCTGCTTCATTTAGCACAATTGCATCTCCTCTCAAATGGTGGCATGTGCTTATACACTGCGAATCTACATTTGAGACATTCTTACAGTTTTTATCGTGCCCGTGGTTTCAAAATAATAGTAAGTCAGATCAAGTCAAAAGTCTTCACGATAGCGGCCGCTAGCAATGGCGTCGCTTCACTATACAGGGCTTCTGTTAAGTTGGCCTCGATTGGCACCATACCCAATTGCAAAACATGGGGAGTGACTGCTGGACACTAGAAAGTGCTTAGGTGTTAGGAAAGCTTTGGGGCAATTTCTGCAGGGTATGTATTCCCTGGTCTTGTCTGGGAGAATCTTCATCCCTCTGTAATGATTAGTTCTGAGTCTGCTAATAGCTGGTGTCAACTTCCTAGAGCAGTTGAAGTCCGTAATTAGTGGCTTCTTAAAGTTATGAGGAATTGGTCGGCTTTTGCAACTGCGTTAGAATCTGCAAGTGTGGTGGTAGTCCTGAGTTGATCATTGTCCCTGGCTTCTTTGACTAAAGAGTCAGCGTATTCGTGGCCCTCAATGTTGACATGTGCAGGAATCCATTGAAGAGGACATGATTTGCCTCTACAGTGTAGTCTCGAGCAGAACATTTATCGCAAAAAAGTGATGTTAGTATCTGCATTTTTAATTACTTCCAGAGCCGACTTGCAGTCAGAAAAATCGCTAACCCGTCAGTGAGGCCTGAAATATTTGAGTCATTTAGATATAAAGCAACAGCCTCTTTAATTGCTATGAGCTCGCTGGTGAAGTTTGAAGTTATCAGGCCTGTGTTCATTTTAATGTGGTATTTACTTCCATTTGGAAGTAGAAAGAAAATGCCTGCACCTCCCTTATTGAGGAATTTGTCAAAGGATCCATCGGTGTATGCTATTGCAAGATTACCTTGTGAGAACTTATCTATGGTATCAAGGGCTTTTTGTTGGAGTCTTCTTTTTTGAACAAGGTTGCAATAGGTTCAAATCAAATTTAGTTTCACTTGGTGGTTTTCTGAGAAAAAAGGGGCTCTTGAACAAAATCAAGAGAGGAATGTTCCAAATTTATCCGACTTCTGATATCTTTATCAAGCTGTAGAGTTGAGGATCTTTTGAGTATGGTTGAGTTCTTCCATTCATTAAATACTTACTTGGTTCCATTCATTAATATTTACTTAATTGGTACAGTTAAAGTAAATAAGTGGTATCTAATTCAAATGGAAGCATTCATCTTTCTTTTTGCATATCATCCAGGTGCTCAGTTGTGATAATCTGGAGTTTCAACGATTTATTTTTTTGGTTGTCAAAATATTATCATTCATCATGGACAACTCTAAATTTTTAGTAATGCTATTCAGTTTTCGGACAGAATGTGCGATGTAAGTACATCAGAATTCTAGTTAGCTATATGCAGAAGACTGTAGAGCATCACATAAAATTGATTCTTGATATCTTCCTTTGGATCAGTGAAATATTCATTTAGTGCTGTCTAAATGGGAGACCCTACACCATGAGCAATTGGTCGCATAGTAAATGACATATTCAGATGCAGAACTTTTGATTTTATTTTCCTTGGGATTCTTCCGTGGAGAGATTGGGCCATGCAGAAGTAGCAGTCATGTATGTGATTACTTTATTCTCTTCAAATCGTTAGTAATAGCAAATGGATTTATCGTTTCCTTTTTTGGCCATAGCCACATGGAAAGTTTCTTTGAATAGAATAAACAGTGTATTTATGGGGCTCAGGGCTTGTTCTGATCTCCAATTTCGCATCTAGAATAAAGGTGATATGCCTTTTTTCACTAAAGGAGTGATAGAACATTTTTGGGCTAAAGATGTCACTTCTCCACATATATAGCTGAATTAAATGCAATTAACTGACTACAACGCAAATTCACTGCAAATATTTCTTTCTCATACAAACACTGTATACAACTAACACCTATCACATTTTTATTTTTAGAGCCAAAGCAGGAGACAGCCAGACTAACACGTCGTCTCCTACAGACTAATTAACCCAAAGGGTTTTACTCTATAATAGTTATAAAAAAAAATTTTAAAAATAAATATATCTTACAAACCACGTTTCTCAATCTTACTTTTTCAGATATTTAATGCGTATATAATATATATTATATTTACACATTTATATATATTCAATACATGGAACATAGTATTTTAATACATTCCTTTTCATAAATGTGGCTATATAATTTTCATGTTCCTATACATTTTAAGAAATCTGAGTGAATCCAATACTCGTAACCTCTAGGAATTTTACTTGTAATCTCTATTTTTGGTACCCAAATCCTTAAATTTAGTAAGGAATGACTATTTTAATGTATAGTTTGGTTTGTTGCTCTACGGTTATTTTGTGCACATGAGGGCTCAGAGACCGGGTCTTACAGTTTAAAGTGGATTCCGAACCACTAACAATCACCCATGCCACCGCCAGGATTCGAACCCGAAGCCTGTGATAGCAAAGGCCAGAGCTCAATTCACTTGGCTATTATTTTCACGTATAAGAATAACTTGTTTCGAAGTTTTGTCATTCTCGCTTCTTCAAGCACTCCTAATATGTATAAACGTAACTGTTTTTTTTTTTTTTAATGTAGCTGCCAAATACTTAGACAGTTATCTTTTTATGTCAAAAGCAAGGGCTACACTGATGTTACTCATTTAGCACTAACCAGGGGGACGGACACGAGTAACACTACCCCCGCAGCTCTCTACGATCATTGAACCTACTGATTAAAATGGATTCCGAACCACTACAAACATCCATGGCACCGCCGGGACTCGAATCTGACAAACGCAACTGTAAATCTATTAATTTTTCTTCTTTTTTTTTTTTTTTTTATTCTCATTCCACTGCTGTCTGCGATGAATAGCCACTGATGAAGTAAGACATGTGGATATCGTTTTTCGTGAGAGCTTTTAAGCCTAACTGTCCTTCATTTACAGTCATATCGGAGAAAATCTTAGAAAATTCTCAACAGGCAGCCAGATTTGATGCGAGATGTTTTACATACATATACGTTTTCACAATCCCATCGAGTCTGATGGTTCCTGAAAGTAGTGATTGCAACAGACGTCATCAATGAAATTTATTGAATGATAAAACTTTTACCATGGGGAATTGGTTTCATAGCAGCTAGTATATTTGGATACTGAACTTTAGACTTTTTGACCTTGTGATTCCTCCATGAAGAAGTTAGACCATAAATAACAATCATTTACATGGTTACTTTGTTCCCTCCAAACAATAGGAAAATAAAAGCGAATTACCATTTCCTTTTCTTTTTTTCTTTTTTTTTTTTTTTTTTTTTTTTTTTTGCCTCGCTGTCACATGGAAAATATCCTTTAACAAGAATTACACAGGACCAAATTTACAAGAATCTTTCCGCAGCTAGCTGCGCACGTTACCACCGAGGAATAAAATTGTTTTAATATTTATTTTTCGTTTATAATATTAGTTAATAACTTTTTTTTTATGATAGATAAGATACGTTACTTAATCTGGCTAATCCGTTTGGGGAATTTTTATTTAAATTTCAAAACTTGCATACTTTACTAAATTATAGAAACTTTAAAGGTTTGTAATGCATTTAATCAACGCCTCATTTAGAAGATATTGATTTAACTATCCCGGAGTTCATTAAAGTACCTTGGTAGGTGTTTTCAGGTACCTTTCTAAAACTCTTTTCTTCATAAACTAGTACATGGTGGGAATTGAAACATTATAAATTTAAAAGAAAAATGTCCAGTGAATATTATCAAAAATAAATTAAAATCAAAATAAAAGAATCAAATAGTATTGAAATGATGACGAATTTAAATTGACATATTTAGTACAGCCCGAAGACATTTAAAATTAGAGGGAAGAATATGAGTAAAAACATGGAAATTTTCAATTTCAGTATTATAGATGTTACTCAGATTATTAAAAAAATTAATATAATTTTTTTTATATTAGTGAGGAGGAGGAGAATAATGGATGTTATAATTTCTGATGAACTATTTCTCATATGTGTTATTAAGAAACATTTTATTATCCATGAATGAATATTATTAATATGTTTTTTTAAACCGAAATTCAAACCCGATCAGTTATGTGATATTAGGAAATATGTATTTTATGTATATTGATAAGTTATTATCAAAAGAGATTATGAAGATGCGTTTGTATGCTCCGCGTGCTCTATCATCTTTAATATTATCCCCCTGAGGGATTACATTAACATCAATATTAAAGAGGTTTGATTTGTCTCTTTACAATCAATTTTTTTCACATTAGGGTTAATTATATAAAGAGGAATAGGTTCAATTAGTGGGCATTGGTTTTAATAATTTTTGGGGAACAGAAAGAATGACGTACTTTCATAATAAAATGACTTTTGATAATTTAAGACAGAAACAAATAAAAGAAAAGGTATTAACTTGATCTTTGTTCAAGTTAATCTTTTGTTTTCTGCTATACATTTTTCTCTTTTTATTAAAGGTTGCTTGTTTTTAATAGATTAGCCCCTTTTATTAATTTTTTATTATCTTTATTAATTACAAAGTAAAACGATTATTATTTTATTACTAAAAATATTTATTTCCTATTTAATATATAATTAATTGTGTTTCATAATCGGAAAAATATTTTCAGCCATAAAAATCAAATTATTGAGAAACTTCAATTATTAAAAAATATTCTCTTCAAAGAAACTTATTAATATAGGTACTTATATTATCTTTTAAACTCAGTCATAATATGCGGAAAAGTAAAGTTTTTGAAGGTAAACAAAAATATGTGTTTTGACTAATTAAAGTGTTAGGAATGTTAATTTGAACTGAATTTTAAATGAGTACGTAGTTTTTCTTGTTATTGCTATTGTTTTCTATCATGTAAAGAATTTAAAGTTCATTTCAGTGATTTAAAAATGCGTCCGTTAATACTTTATTTAGTGCCTTTAGTTAAAATTCCAAATGAAATTTGGATTCATGGAGAGAGATGGAAGCAAGGAGCTGTAATAGATTGCTCTATATTGTCCGCTCGTCTCTAATTGGGAAAACCTTCCAAAGTTTAATACTCAATTTCCATTATTGAAGATTTATTGAAAAGACCTATGTCTCAACTGAATAAGGTAACTATGTTGCGGATTTCAAGGCAGATTGTATGGCTTTGGCCAATTCTTCTCAGAAACTTCGACTCTGTAGCGACACCTATTGATGGAAAATGGAATACACATTGAACGACTTCTACTTTCACTGTTAAAAAAGGGAATTTCCTCGCTAGAATAAAAACAGAACGTAGCTGGTATTACGTAGTTGACTTTAGAAGAAATGGAATAAAGATGTAAATGTGAAAATTGATTATCGTCTTTTATATTGCCGTCTGGATTTTAATAACACTACGCAACCTTTACAAAGCCGCCACAACTCTTTAGTTTAATTTTCTTTATGTTTTATTCATTTTTAAAAGCTTTCAATTTTTACCTATCCGTATCCGTATCCATCGACTCTCATTCTGATACCCAGTGGCTGACTGGTGATTCTCCAACCGATCAGAAAGGATTTTCTTCGCCTTCAATGAAACATGTTACTAAACGTTTCAAAAAGACGACGCCTGCGAAGTAGTTCCCCATTAAGGATTTTTGAACATCTCGAAGAAGAACAAATGCACGTCAAAGGGGAAGCCTCCTATCACCACCTTTCTCTGATTGTCATCTGTAATGGTGAGTCCAAATGAGATACTCTCAAAACCCTAAATCTCATAGGAAGCGAGTTTAAAGAAGAAATCGACATCAAGCTTTCTGAAAATTATCTGAAATGTTTTTAACATTTGAGAAGAACCCACAATCTCCAGTTGCTTTCTTTAAAGACAAAATAAATTTTTTTCAATGATTTTTTTGCCGAAATCAAGTAGGCTAATTAAAGTTGTAATTAAAGGTCTCCTGATATCCACCGGCGCAGTTGACATTGAAAATACCCTCTCAAACAATTTCCTTAATATCAAGGTAACTGAACTGCAAACAGCTCTAAGAACTACACCCAATATAGCAATGAAGTTTTCTCCTTCCCAGGAGTGACTCCAATTTAAAGATTTTTCAATTCCTACTATTAGTTCACACTCTCCGTTAATAAAATACTTTCTATTCATCCACTCAAGTTCAAATACATTTTTAAACTTGTAGTGGATGACACTTGATGTTAATACAGTTTTTACGAATACTAATTCATTAATTAAATTTAATCAATTAATTTCAGTTTTCTATGGGAGGAAAAAATTTATCTTATATAAGATATTTAGCAGGATATAAATTTAGGAATAAATACTGTCAGTGGCGACGCGTGTAGATCGTTGGAAAAACATTCCTTTTTTAGATTCTTTTTTCATTCTGGGTTCTAGTCTGAGTCAAGGAAGGAATAAAATGGAAAATTAAACATTTGAATAAATTAGTGAGAGAGATGAAAAGTGCGCATGTGAGAGAGAGAGAGAATTTTTTCTAAATTGAAAAAATGAATTAAACTTATTTATAAAGGACTTTCTGCAATATAGTGAAAAAAAAAAAAAAAAAAAAAAAAAAAAAACAGGAATTGACTTAAATTTTTTTTTTTTTTTTTATATTACTTGTTTTAGGTTAAAACAAACTTCGTTAGCTTACAAAGCCTTACTCAATAGTTATATAGATGAAACCGAATTGGCAACAGGAAAGTTATCCAATGAAAAAGTTTGTTTATCCGTTTTCTTCACGTGTATAAAGTGTTTTCTGTTAGTATCGTAATTGTTCAATAAATGTAAGCATATGTAATAAGAAATAAAAAGTCTAAAAAAGAAATTTCAAAGAAAACAAATTTCACGATTTATATGGTTCTTGAATTTATATAATCAGAAATTTTGAAGCATACTTGATATTTTTAATCTAAAGATTTATATTCTTAAGATTGAAAATGAATATGCTTAAATATAAAGATTTGATTGAAGAAGGTGATTTAGTTATAGTGTATTTAGATGTTCGTCATTTGTATCCAATAACTATCAAAAGAGATGAAGTATTTCAAAGCAAGTATGGTGCTTTAAAACATAATGATTGCATAGGAAAAAAATTTGGAAGTGTCGTGTCGTGCACTAAAGGATGGGTATACGTCCTTTTCCCTACACCAGAATTATGGACTGTAACACTTCCTCATAGAACTCAAATTTTATATGCTGCTGATATTAGTTTAATTGCTTTGCAGTTAGATTTAAAACCAGGGTCAATTGTTTGTGAAGCTGGTAAGTTTAATAACGAAAATACTGTTTCATTTTTATGTATCGGTCTGTTTCATTATATTGTATCGTTCTGAATTACTTTATAATTTATTTATTAATAAGGAAGTCTTATTTACTATGATAAGTTATTTCTCAATTTTTAAAATACATTTGTTCAATTATAAGTTAGATATTTCTGTTCAAATATCTTAGCATATGGTAATTGTAATTGTTTAGTTTAAAATATATTCGTTTCTTGTTTAAGAATTCATTTCATAATTCTTTCAATTTAATTCATAATTTTTTTTAAAGAAATTTATTCTAAAAGGGAATTTTATATTTTATTGAAGATTTTATTATAACTGTTTGGATAAATATATTTTGTGTTATTATTTATATATTTTATGTTACTCATTATTTTTTTTAAATTGACATTTATGTATTAATTAAATTTCAGGAACTGGTAGTGGTTCTCTGTCACATGCTTTAGCAAGAGCTATTGCCCCTAATGGTATCTTGTATACATTTGACTTTCATGAACGGAGAGTAAAAGTTGTACAAGATGAATTTGAAGCACATGGAATCTCTTCTATTGTTAAAGTAGCACATAGAGATGTAGGTTCGGAAGGATTTGGTCTTGATCAAGTTGCAGATGCTGTGTTTTTAGATCTTCCTAATCCATGGGATGTTATTCCTTTTGCAGTTAAAGCTTTGAAACCATCTGGTAAATTTCATATTTTAAAATTAGTTAACAATTTTTTTCTGATTTTATTTTCCTGTTTTTCTATAAAGTGTATTAGCTATTTAAAAATACTTATTGTAATACATGAAATATATCTTTTTAATATTAAAGGATCTTTAATTTAATAAAATTTGAATAGTTGATATTTTTTATATTAGCTATTTACAGTAGAACCTCTGTCGAACCTCAATAAGTCAAAAACCTCCAAAACTCGAAAAAAAAAAAAAAAAATTTGTTCCCTTCCCTTCAAGCCCCAAAACCTCCATTACTCGAAATTTCAACCCTCTAGAAGTCGAAATAATTAGTCAATCCCCACAAGCCATTTTGGTATATATTTTACCTCCGTAACTTGAAAAAAAAAAATTGGACCTCTGTATCTTGAACATTAGCAATGTTTGATTTTACAACCTTTACAATTCGATCATTTGAAACTAATTACCTCTATAATTTGAAGAAAAATAAGTTACCGACTTTAAGGATTTGCCGACAATGCACATCATTGTTTCTTAGAAAATAATGAGTATATAGTAAATAGGATAACCAATTCTATGAAATATTCTTATTATAATTCTTGATATTGCTATTGATTTGATTTGAACTTTAACAAATAAACATGTTTATTACCTCTGTAACTTGAATTTTTATTTATTTTACCTAACTTAAAATAAGTCAGAAAGAATCTAAACCTCTACAAGTTGAATATTTCCTTACAAAATCCACACGAAATCCTTCATAAGTCGAAAACTTTATAACTCGAATTAGTTAGCTTCTTCCTTGAAGTTCGACTTACAGAGGTTCTACTGTATATATATTTATATATAGAACTATTTTTCCACTTATTCTTGTATTATCTTAAAATTATCTCTTATAAATAATATGTATGTTTTAAGATTGTGATGTAATATTTGTTATGTTGTAAGGGGTATTTGAGGCTGTTGTGTGGGCATCAACAAAAAAAAATTCTTTCTGGTGAAAGTTTAGTAAAATTAAGAATAAACATTGTTTTTTTAAGATTTTAAATAGGAAAAGAAGATGTCTATTTCTGTCTGTTGCTATCACTAACTAATGTTTTGCAAAAGTGGGTTAAATAAATTTGAAGTAAATTATATCATATAATATTTTAAAAATTAAAATGCAATTTATATTAGATTCCTCCATAAAAAAAAAAAAAACAAAACTTTATAAAATTTGTCCATAATAAGAAATTTCTTATTATGGCATATATCTTTTTATCATTTTTAAATTGGGTTAAAAAATTATTATCCTGATAAAAATAGCTGTTAAACTTAGATTCATATAAACTGGCATTCTAGACAGACGATTAGTCAAATCAAAAAGAAGATGGGAGTAATTTGTTTTATATTTAATCAAAGTTTTTTAAATGCACATTTTCAATCAAAATCATATGAGTGCTATATTGCACTGTTTAAAAAATGAATTTCTGAAAATGTTTTTTGCTTAGAATATAATATTTTAGAAATATTTTGTATCTTTTTTATTATAATTATTTTAACTCTTCTGAATTGGAATATTTTGTGATTTAATTAGAATTATACATCTGAACTATTTTAAATGGTGCCTTAAAAATAACATGTCGAACATATCTATATTATATTTAATGCTGATTGTAGTAAGTATAAGGATTATTTTTTTTTGTTCAGAAATTATATATGTTTCTATTCTTATTAAACTTTGTGAGCAGTATAAATGCTATTAAAAATTAGCTATTTAAAAATGAGCTAATAAAAAATTACATATTTTGGATTTGTTAATGCACTGTTTAAATGCATATTTTGGGTTTATAAAAGCAAGGATTTTGAATACTTTATTTTTCTATTTATTTTAGGTAGTCGAATATGTACCTTTTCTCCTTGTATTGAACAAGTCCAACGTTCTGTTGAAGCTTTAGATAAAAATGATTTTCGAGATATAGTGACTGTTGAATGTTTACAGCGAATATATGATGTTAAGAGGTTAACTCAGACTGTGATAAATTTTGATGTAAGTCATAGTTTTAAAAATTGAATTGAAATTTCTGATTTTACTTGTAGTTAAATATTTTTCTCTTTATAGATTAAAATGGAACAATGTGTAGTTAATAGATTAATTAGAATGTTACTTCGTAAAAACTATTTAATTATCATTAATAAAAATATAGGTATAATTAACTGATATTGTTAAAATGTGCTGTAGCAGAAAATCTTTTTTGGTTTATTTATTTAAATTTATTTATCTTTATATTTTATCTTTTTTTTCTTTTTTTTTTTTGTAAAGAAAGGATAAGAAGCTTATATAAAAGAAAAATTTATGATGAAATACAAAATGAAAGAAAGCATTAGTTGTGACTTAATGAAAGCATAAATTTAATTGTAATGACTGTTTATAAAACTGATTGCTGAAATCTTTGATGCATACAATAAAAAAAAAAATATATTCAGGAATATTTAAAGCTTAAATTTAATGCATCTGATTATTTTTGTGACTTAATTATTACATTTAAATTTAATTGTATATCAAAATGATAATTACAATAGAGTCTCTATTTTTTTCTCTGATAATTTCTGGAAAATATACTACAGTAATTAAAAAGTAATTATAAGTTTATTTAAAGCCATAAAAGCAAAAATATATTATCTGGAAACTCATTTCTTAATATAGTTTTTTGGTTGATTAAAGTAAAAAATTTCTTTTGTATGTATGTTCTCTGTTCATGAAAATAGTTATTTTAAATTAAAAGAATTAATTAATTTAGTATAAACCGTTTAACATCACCAGTCAAGGCATTTTTAGAGCTGCACATGAAATAAGTTAATTATAATATAATTTATATTTTTAATAAATCGATTAAAATTTTATTCCAATCTTGAAAGAAATGGTGATCCATTAATTATAATTAAATTTTTCATAATGAAAATTGAGTATCCGAAAATTTATTTCAGGATTTAGAAAATGACTATTCCTTAGAAGATCGAGCCAAAGAGGATGACTTGGATGATGATGAGGATCCTCAACCATCTACAAAAAAAATTGATAAAAATGGTTCTCCCAGCATGCAAAAGAATTGTGAAACAGTGACACATTGGACAGCTGTGCCTCCTCTTCAAACACCAGGTCATACTGGATATCTCACTTATGCTTCATTAGTATGCCAAAAAATATTTGATGAATAAAATTTATGAAAGTTTTTTAATTATAATTTTTTTTTTTCATTAAAGTGTGAATTGTGTTTTTATTATCTGGAAGAGTTTGTAATGTATATCATGAGCAATCTTTGTTTAATGAGCATATTAAAACAATATTTCTATGGATGATTGTAAAAATTCTTGATTGATGAAATATTATACAGAAATGATAAATAGAAATACCCTGTTTATAAATTTCTTGAGAATGTCGAAGAATTTTTTAAATTGTGTTACATTATCAAGTAATAAGGTGGCAGACAGACTTATAAAGTCACAATATTATCTACCTCCACCTCTTATACTGCTAGATAAGACTTGACATTGTACAGCTGTAAAAAATAAAGAATTTTTAGTTTCCATATCCATGTAAAAATAAAATATTAGAAAAATTTGACAAAGAAATATGTAGCATAATAATAATAATGAACTGCTTGTAAACTACTATATCTAATTCAGCAGATGAAAAAAATCATATCAAATTGTGATTGCAAAGCATAGTTTAGTATTAAAAATAAAAATGATAGGCATAAGTAATAATGCCACTAATGCCTGGTGCAATTATGTATCAATGTGGTAAAGTTTTTTGTGTTTATAGAAGGATAATTCACAATGTGTATAAGAACACATGAGTTAATTTCCCATTCTTAAATAAAAAATTTGAGACAAGAAATATAAAAAAAATTTAGACAAAAATATATTAAGAGCACCTAGTGCAAAGGACAATAAATAAAATAAAAAGAAATTTTTCATAATTTTTAGCTACAGACCAGACAAAACAGTGTGATATATTCACAAACAAAATTGAACCACCAAGTTTTATATTTTTAGGTTTTAGAAGATAGGCTTTTCTGCTTTGTTTGTAATACACTCAGTGACGCCAAATAAAAATATATATGATAGTCTTCAATTCTATTAGCTCACACTCTCCCTATATATATCATGTTCAAATTTTCAATCGTTAATAAAATACTTTTTATTCATCCACTCCAGTTCAAATGCATTTTTTTTTGAACTTGCAGTGGATGACAATTGAAGTTAATATAGTTTTTCAAATATTAATTTATTAATTAAATTTAATTAATTTTAGTTTTTTTTAGATTTAAGTTGCATATATCTACCTATCATAGATGGCGCCAGAAGTAACTTTATTTATATATGACTTTCTGTAATATAGAGAAAAAAAAAAGTGGGAATTGACTTAAAATTTTTTTTTTTTTTTTTTTTATTACTTGTTTTTAATTATCCATGTGCCAAAATTTCTTGTGCATAAACCCAGTATTCTTAATTTATAGCTAAACAAATAAAAAAACTAGTTTAATCCATGGGCGTTATGGAAAATTATATCAAATCGTGATTGCAAAACGTAGTTTATTAAAAATAACAATAGACACAAGTAATAACGCCACTAATAGCGAAATGGTACCTGGTGCAATTGTGTATTAATGTGGTAAAGTTTTTGTGTACATTTAAGGATGATTCACAATGTGTATGAACTTATGAGTTACGACTTCATTTCCCATTCCTAAATATAAAAACTTGAGACAAAAATATATTAACGTTTGGCGCCATCTGGTGGCAGGAACAATAAATAATAGGAAATTTTTCATAATTTTTAGCTACGCACCAGACAAAACAGTGTGATATATTCACAAATAATATTGGACCTCTTAAGTTTTTTATTTTTTTTATTCTCATTGACACCAAATTAAAAATATATGATGATCTTCAATAAAAATAGGGGGCTGGCCGAGTGGCTAGCGCTCGGTACCTCATGTTTCGGGTTCGAGTCCCCGGTGCCATGGATGTTTGTAGTGGTTCGGAATCCACTTTAAACCGTAGTTCCTGGTCTAATAGGATCGTAGAGCGTTGCGGGGGCATTTTTATTCCTCGTCCGTGGCTTATCTTCAAATTACACGCGCCCCCAGTGTAATGCAAAGTGAGTAACGTCTGTGCAGCGCTTGCCTTAAGGCATCCAAGACAACTGTCTAAGTGTTTGCCAGCTGCATTAGAAAAAAAAATCTATCAATAAAAAAAAATCTTCAATAAAAAAATGTTTTGAATAGCAGAGTTTCAACAACTGTCTTTGAGAATAGGTATGTCATGCTTATGAATTTTGACCAGTCATAGTTATTTTTAATTATCCATGTACCAAAATTTCTTGTGCATAAACCCAGCATTTTTAATTTTCAACTAAACAAATTAAAAAACTAGTTTAATCCTTGGACGTTGTTCGAGCTTGTTTTAATAAAAGTTTTTTTTTTTTATATTATAATTGTTAAAAGTTATGCCTAAAAATTTGAAAATAGCACATCATTTTTTAATTTTAAAAATATTTGTGATGTCGTACTATTATAATTTTTTTAAAAATTATAAATCTATTACATTTATACTCAGGAAAACAGATATATGTTCAAGAACTATTCTAAAAAAGCAAATGACAATTCGAGAATATATCTATAAAATAAAACAAGTAAAAGATAAATAAAATTACCAATTGATTCAGCTGAAAAGTTTAAGAATCAACTTTAATAATATACTAGGAAAGGAGAATAATTATTGTGTTTTAAATATTTTTTGCCAGTTTATGTTCTTCATATTTGTTAAAGAGATAAAAAAATCTCTACAAGATTCCTACCTAACTACTAATTTGGCTTCTTAGAGTTTTTAATATTTATCTGAAAATTTATTCCATTTTGCTTTCTTTTCTAAAAATGACAGTAGATAAAAATGCTTCGTTTTACCATTAACAGCTCTCATAAATACCGTTGAAAATTTAAAGTTATCCATTCAAAAATTTGGTACTTCCAGTTCCAAAATTTCTTATCTCATCCTCAAAACATTCTTGCTTCTCTCTCAAATAAATATACTTAAAAAATTCATATAAGTTTTATAGCTAGTGGTTAAAAACAACGTAGTAAAAACATTTAGTGGATCATGTGATAATTTATTTCAAATTAGTGGGCCCGGTAAGGCTATGTTATTGCTAAACTGAGTATATAAATGAATTAAATAAATATGATTGAAATTCTATATAAGTTCATTTATTCAATTAAAACTACAGGAATTGAATTGTGTATGATGATTCCTTTTTTTTTTTTTTTTTTTTCCTGTTTCACTGCTGTGTCGTTTTTGATATATACATATGTATATATTTGCATATATACACTGAAGTGACAAAGTCATGGGATACCTCTTAATATCGTGTCGGCCCTCCTTTCGCCCGGCGAAGTGCAGCAACTCGACGTGGCATGGACTCAACAAGTCGTTGGAAGTCTTCTGCAGGAACATTGAGCCATGCTGTCTCGATAGACGTCCATAATTGTGAAAGCGTTGATGGTGCAGGATTTTGGGCACGAACAGACCTCTCGATGATGTCCCATAAATGCTCAATGGGATTCATGTCGGGCGACCTAGGTGGCCAGATCATTCGTTGGAATTGTCCAGAATGTTCTTCAAACCAATCGCGAACAGTTGTGGCCCGGTGGCATGGCGCATTGTCATCCATAAAAATCTCATCGTTGTTTGGGTACATGAAGTCCATGAATGGCTGCAAGTGAACTCCAAGTAGCTGAACATAAGCATTTCCAGTCAATGTTCGGTCCAGTCGCACCAGAGGACCAAGTCCATGCCATGAAAAACAGCCCCACCATTACGGAGCCACCACCAGCTTGAACAGTGCCTTGCTGACAGTTTGGGTCCATGGCTTCGTGGGGTCTGCGCCACACTCGAACCCTACCATCAGCTCTTACCAACTGAAATCGTGACTCATCGGACCAGGCCACGGTTTTCCATTCTTCTAGGGACCAACCGATATGCTCACGTGCCCACGAGAGTCGCTGCAAGCGATGTCGTTCTGTCAGTAAAGGCACTCGGAGTCGGTCTTCTGCTGGAATAGCCCAAGAAAGCGAAATTTCTCCGCACAGTTCTAACAGACAAGTCCCTTGTACGTCCCACATTGATTTCTGCGGTTATTTGACGCAGTGTTGCTTGTCTGCTAGAATTTACGACTCTTTGCAGACGTCGCCGGTCTCGGTCGTTAAGTGCAGGCTGTCGACCACTGCGCTGTCCATGGTGGGATGTTATGCCTGAAATTTCATACTCTCGGCACACTCTTGACACAGTGGATCTGGGAATGTTGAATTCCCTAACGATTTCCGAAATGGCATGACCCATGCATCTAGCTCCAACTAACATTCCGCGTTCAACGTCTGTTAATTCCCGTCGGACGGTCATCATCACGTCAAAACCTCTTCACATGAATAACTTGAACAGAAATGAAAGCTATGCGAAAGCACTGCGCATTTATACCTGTTCTACGCGATGCTACTGCCATCTGAAAATTTGCATATTGCTATCCCATGACTTTTGTCACTTCAGTGTATATATTTTTGCACAGGTTAATCCAATTTTGTAGTATTTCGCTCATTAACTTTTTTTTTATTCAATGTGTCCCGACAAAATGCTTCTTTTGAACAGCAGTCGAAATAAGAAAAACAGTTCTATCTATCGGATTTCTTTCAAACTGCACTTCAAACAATCTTTGTATTAATGAGGAAAAACAATTTTGATTTGTGTATTGAGAGATTGTAATGAACTCGTTGACACCAAATAAAGAATATATGTTAATCTTCAAAAAAAAAAATGTTGTGAATAGCAGAATTTCAACAATTGTCTTAGAGAATAGTTTATGCATTTTGATCAGTCATAATTATCCATGTCCCCAAATTTCTTGTGCATAAACCCATCATTCTTAAATCGTAGCTACACAAATAAAAAAATTAGTTTAACCCCTGGACGTTATGGGAAAACATATCAAATCATGATTGCAAAGTGTGTTTATTATTAAAAATAAATAGACACAAGCATTAACGCTATTAATGGCGAAATGGTGCAATTATGTATCAATGTGGTAAAGTTTTTGTGTGCATAGAAGGATGGTTCACAATGTGCATAAGAAAACATGAGTTGTGGCTTCATTTCCCATTTGAAAAAAAAAAAAAAAAAAAAAAAAAAAAAAAAAAAAAAAATCGGAAAAAAAAAAAATATTAAGTACGCCTGGCGCCATCTGGTGACAGGAACAATAAATAAGAATTGATTAACATGTGCGTATAAATTTTCACATGTTAATCCAATTTTGTAGTATTTCGTTCATTAACTTTTTGTATTCAATGTCTCCGGACAAAATGCTTCTTTTGAACAGCAGTCGAAATGTGAAAAACAGCTCTACTTATCGGATTTCTTTCAAACTACTCTCAAAATACTATTGGTACTAATAAGGAAATGTGTAATTTTTCTGAAAGCAGCCGAGTAGTTTTTGAGTCTATAGGGTACACACTTACGAACATTGGCTTTTATTTATATAGATTTTACATTGTAATTTTGCTTTAAAAATGATAACTGGAGAGGAGCTAATTTATTTCATGCACAGTTCTGGAAAATTTGGTATGTAATTCAGCGATTTGCAATGGTAACCACAATCAGAAATTTTAAGGTTATTTTTTTAATGTATGATTCTAGGATTATATTATGAGCGGAAAACATAGGTTTGTTGACATTATTTTATAAGTGGTTAGCACTTTACTGGGAGATATGTGTTAATTTTTGTATTTTTTTGAAAGATATTAAAGTTACCTTGAATATCTTATTACTTTATCCTTCGAGGTATAACAATTATCATATAATTATTATTTTTTACTCAGTTATTTATTTTAGATGGTCACTAATATGCGGTAATACATGCCTTTTTTTTTTTTTTTTTTTTAGTTGTTTACAACACAAAATAACTCGAAAATATCTAAAATTCAAGGTATCAGTTCATACCTTCATGCAATGGTGGTTTTTATTTTTGTCAGCTCTATAATGTAAGGGATCTATTCATGCATCTTTTTGTTATTAATGTTTTTTGCGTGTTCCCTAATTGAAATTGAAATTAATTAATTATTTAATTAATTAATTAAATTTTTTTAATTAAAATTTCAATTTTACTGAAACTTAATGTAAGGGATATATTCATGCATCTTTTGTTATTAATGTTTTTTGCGTCTTCTCTAATTGAAATTGAAATTAATATTTTAATTATTTATTTAATTAATTAAATTAAATTTTTTTAATTAAAATTTCAATTTTACTGAAACTTAGGATTTGAGTTTTCAATTGTATCTCAATTTATGTATCTTAGAATCTAATATAAATATAAACATTATTTTAATTTATAAATGAAATTAAAAATTTTGACATTATGTTAGGTGAAGTATTATTGTTAATTGATTTAGATTTTTGGATGATAACGATATACACTAACAAACAGATGCTAACCGATTTAATTAATTTTGGAGAAATATTAAGATTTCATAACTGTAATGCATTTTTTTTTTTGGCTTACTGTTAAATTATTTTTATTCCCTAATAGAAATTTAGAATTTTAATCAAATCACAATTTATTGAAATCTCAAACAACTTTCTTGTATAATACTAAAAATAAAAATTATTTTAAATTATAAATGAAATGAATAACTTTGATATTACGCAAGGCGAAGGTATTATCATTATGTGATCGTTCTACAGAATCAAGTTTCATAATCATCAAACTCCACTTAATTTGTAATGATAGCAATTCGAGGCGAGAAAATCGATGCATGGTCTGATAATCAATAAAATCTACACAGTATACATGGAAAAATTTTAAAGGGCATGTTAGAAGGATAAGGTGAAAATTGCATTTTATTCATTGTTTCTGGATTTAAATTGATTTTAGTTTGTTGTGCACGATAAAAATTAACATTGTTTTAAGGAATGCGTGAGGACGGAAAAAATTTAAAGGACATGCTAGAAAATTATGGATACTAGATGGATATATGGAAAAAATTTAAAGGAAATACTAGAAAATTATGGATAATGGAAATATAGAAAATATATGAGATGAATATATAGAAAAACTAGTGGAGCCGGCAAACTTTGTTTTGCCATATACATTATTTCTATAAAATATTTTTTTAGTTAAATAAAAAAAAAAAAACTAACTTTACTATAAAGTGTGTGGAAATATGGTTATGATTGGAAAAGGAATGGAACGTTGCAGAGAATGACGGCGTATAAAATGATAATACACTAACCATTTATTTATTTCAACCTTTATATTTTATTAAATTAACAAATATATTTTAAATTACATTATATAATTGCTGTATATACATCAAAAATAGTTATTTACATATTTACTACTAATTATGGCTATTAAAATAATCAACATCAAACTCTAAGTGCAATTGAGTGTATAATATTTTTGGTTAGTCCGTCTTTAGCCAACACAAACAAACTGGATGGTTTACCCACACGCGAACATGCCACGTATAGTTGTCCGATGGAAAAACATGGTGTGACCAAATCTAAGCCACAAACAGACATCGTTTGGCCTTTGCGACTTATTGTCATTGCGAATGCCAATTCTAATTGGAAATTGAATACGTTTGAAATTCAATTGGCACATCTGTGGGAATCATAAGGATTCGTGTCAGCAATATATTTTCGTCTCGGTACTTTAATAAAAATGCTGGCTTCGATAACGTTTTTCATTAAGTTTTTAATGACTAATCGTATTCCATTGCACAAGCCATGGTGGGTTCAAATTACGAATCAAAATAACCGGAGATCCAACCTTTAATTGTAAATGATGCGGGGCATGCCTGGCAAATCCAATGAATTCAAAACTCAATTGGATAATTTATAGTTTCATTGGCATCGCAAACTGAATCGATAGATTTTTTATATGACACCAAGTTCCCTGGCAAACAACTGTTGTATCTTGAATTTAAATCATTGACGTCCGACATTTTTTGCTGCCAAAATTGTTCTTTCTGCCAACCAATCAAGATTTTGAATTGTGTGCATACATTGGGAAATATGTGGTCGATGAGATTATTTTTGCGAGTCGATGATTGTGAAGAAATCTGTCGGAAATTTTATGCATCCAGTATTTTCATGTACAGCAATTTTTTCCATCGCCATTATCTAACAGGTTTTGAGAATGTTTGAGCGGATGGATCTTGAAGCATTTGAACGCGCATGTTTACTTTTAGTTGTAATTTTTCAACATTACGCCCCAGTGACGATGATTTTAAGCAAGCGTTGATCTCATCAGTGTACGTTGAACGTGGAATGGCAGGAAGTGTTTGCCTGAAATCACCTGAAAGGAGTAACAGAGTGCCGCTAAATAGTTTGTCGTTATAAGTTTATACATGATAATTTTATGCTTTCGAATTGGGCAAATACACTACTTTACTGGAATTCCAGATTCGCCACAATAAAAGTAAATTACAACACAATTACACTGTAAGTTAAAAACGCACAACAGCCATCTTTATTTTTCTTAGAACAATAATAAAAGTTGCCAATTTTGCTTAACTAAACATTAGGCACACGGTACACGTGTAAATATAATTTAATGCTACACGCAAAGAATATAACTTACAACAACTTTTAATATTAACACGCTACACGTGCCAATATAACAGTATTTGTTATCTTATTATTTGACTTACCTTTAACAATGATAAAACACGTATATTTATTTAATACGTAAATATTTCTTTTAAATTAAAACTATTCCCACAAAAACGTTGCGTATATAATATATATATAGGTAAAGCAACGGCCGTTGTTGGCGCGAGTTCACAACACGTGTTGATTTTATATAAGATCATTAATTAAATAAAAAAAAAAAAAATGAAGCCGATTAAAGACTTTAATTTTTTTGCTTAAGCACACGTGCTGTGATGCCATGACTAAGAAATTAAAAAAAACTACATTGTTTTACGAAAAATGTTTAAAAATATTTAGGGGTGGACCACTGTTATCACTTAGGGGTTTAAAAAATAGATTACGACCGATTTGCAGACCTACCAAATATACACAAAGTTTCATAAGAATCGGTCAAGCTGTTTCTGGAGGAGTTTGGCAACAAACACTGTGACAAGAGAATTTTATATATTAGATTTAAAGGACATGCTAGATGCATAGGGTGAAAAATGTATTTTATTCATTGTTCATGGATTTAAAACTGATTTCGATTGTTTGTTGGGCAATTATAAAAATTAACATTGTTTTTAGAGTGTGTGGATAAATTTAAAGGACATATATATGGAAAAATTTAAAGGACATGCTAGATGCATAGGGTGAAAATGTATTTTATTCATTGTTCATGGATTTAAATTGATTTTAGTTTGTTGTGCACTCATAAGAATTAACATTGCTTTAAGAATGTTTGGAAATACCTTTATTTATATTTTTGAAGAAATGCCAACTCTAGCAGATTTTTATTGTTGTTTTATTAGGAAAATAACAACATTTTTTATTAATTGAGTGACTTCGAAAAAATGTATACTTCTATAGAAATTAAAAAAGAATCTATTGTTATCTACTAATTTTCCAGCTTTATGAAACTTGTATCAATTTGGAAAAATAGTTTTCACAAAAAATCAGAAAATGTTAAGCATTTAGGATTATGCAAAGTATTATTTAGTTTAATTCAATATTGTGCACAAATAAGAGCATAGTTATTACATTTTCCTGTTATTATAAAAAAGATTGCTTATTCTGTGATGTTTAGAACTCAAAGAGGATAGTTTAATGGGAAAATTTATTGGTATTCACAAATTTTTTGTAATAAGTTTTTCACGAAGTTTTTGCACTTTCAATGTTTATATTATCATTTTTGAAACACTGTAACAGTATTATTTATTAAAAGAAACTCTTTATATGCATTAAAGTTAATTTACAACAAATTATTTTAACATACGTATTAGTATCATAAAAGATCTTTAAATTAACTTTATTTAAAAAAAAATTGCTACATTGCTTTAATAATATTATGAATTTCCAACTACAGTAACATACTGTCAATGTTAATTTTGTGGGTTTCCTGAAAATTACGGAGAT